>JBAMJV010006323.1:0-156801 GCA_037951105.1 Echinarachnius parma | reverse complement strand
GGAAAGCCTTCTTCTCACCTTCTCACCCTGACGCCTGTAGGCCAGTTGGCCTGTCAGTTAACAGCCTCGTAAAACTCCTCCACTTCGCCCGGTCAAGAGTCATTGCTTTGACTTTCTGGAAGTTGCTCTCCTCTTTCTGGGTGATTTCTCTGATCTGATCCTCCCATCTTTTTCTTGGTCGGCCTATTGGTCTTTTCTTCCGTGGTTTCCAGTCATACATTCTTTTTGTGTCCCTTGCATCAGGAAAGAAGGGAAAGCCAACCAAGAAAAACATACAAAATTCTTATCGCAAATACGGAACAACAACCGCGATCGCGATCAATCAGCTGATCAATCAGCTGGTTGCAGTCTGATCGAGGAGACATGGACACGATGACCGATCGCGATGTAAACAAATCACTAGACCGCGAAACCAAGACGCACAACAGCTGTGAAGATTCACCGAACGCGAGCGGGTCAAACGATGGAGACTCACAAAGCGACTACTCTGAGAGTTACGCAACAGACAAAAGGCAGAAGCAGCCAAATGCAAACTGAAGCCAAAGAGCATACGCGGAAAGGAAAAGTAAATATAAAAAGCATAACACTTTTGTAAAATATTGTATATATGTAAATAATGACAATTTCAGAACAACATCTCAATTTGATTAGTTTAAACGTTCGTGGACTTCGTATCAAAGAGAAGCGGGACGCAATATCCGTTTTGGTGTAAACACCAAAAAGCAGGGGCGTCGATCCTGGGGGGGCAGGGGGGGGGGGGGGCGGTCCCGCCCCCCCCCCCCCCCCCCAATGAAAATATTGGGGGGGGGGGCGAACATATCATTTCGCCCCCCCCCCCCAATAATTCCGAAAATGAGGAAGAAAAAAAGTGCTATAATGCCAAAGAGGGGTAAGACACATCAATAATTAATCTTCAAAATAGCCGTTTTCTAGTTTGAAAAGGACTGTAAATCTCGTTTCTCATATTGCAAGTTTCATTTTGGTTGCGGGAACTCATATTTCGAAATGTGTTGGGCAGTGTAATTTTTTCTCAAACGCACACCTCAAACGAAGTTAATTAAACCCTCATCTATACACGTATTCGGTTACGGAAACTTAGCCCACCGTCACAGAAGATAAAACAATCTGAAATATAACTTTCAGTCAATTCGGTCCATACGCGCTGAACGTAAATCATATTGGAATAATTATCATGTCCCCCAACATTTGAATGTGGTGAAGATTGTCCACCTCCCTTTGTCATAATGTATGTTTGGTTCCATACTTATATACTTCATATTACGTAAAATTTCTGTCTCAGGTGTGCACCAAATCGCACAATTTCACGCCCCAAAATACAAAAGCTCCCTACTGTGGGAGGAGGTGTCCCCTTCCCACACCCTCCCCCGCTCGGTCGCTTCGCTTCCTCGCAATGTCTCCCCTTCAGTTTTGAGAAGTTGTTGACGCCCTTGCTTAGTTTCATGGGAGCCCAATGCCCTAGACTATATCGATGGCTCTATAGTATACAGGATCACGTGGAATCGTGGATCCATCTCATGCAAGGCTCAATCTTGTCCTTGCGATGCCCTTTAAAAATACGTTACGAGTATAGGTTCACTATTTTATACAATTTTAACATCCATGATAGGAGTTGCAAATGTCTGAAATCTAAAAGCTTCCGGGGGCTCCGCCCCCTGGACCCCCATTATTGTCCCCAAATATGGGTGCCCCCCAAAATCAGGTCTTCGAGTCATCAAGACACTTTCAATGAGCGTATAATATAAATTCTGGGCATGCCAATGTGGGGCTTTTAGCTCTCTCAGTGGTCACTCTGGATTTTTTTTCTTCAAATTTCGCCCCCCCCCCCAATATCAAAAACGGATCGACGCCCCTGCCAAAAAGCAGCTATTATTTTATTACAAAAAACATACTGGACAGACGACATTTAAAAAATAATCAGAAATGAAAGGAAAGGACAATGTTATTTTGGTAATGGAACAAACCACTCCAGAGGCGTGGCAATTTTAATATCTAACACATTTTCTTTACAAATGACATTTGAAAGTGTTATGCTTAATCCAGATGGAAGAGCAATTATGATGAATGTTATAGGGAACAATTGTAAATTATGTATTGTTAGTTTTTTTTTAACTGCTTGTTGGATTCAACAAAATAGAAAGCCACACCACGAATTGGTAATAGGTGGGGATTATAATTCAGTACTTTGTACTCATAATGATGTAAAAGAAATTAAAATAATTATTATAAGACCCATATGAATTGAAAACAAATTATTACAAAATTTGATTTATGTGTTATATGGAGAAAAAGAAACCCAGTAAAAATTTATTTTTTTATGTTGTATCAAACCTTGATTATTGGCTAATAAATAATAACTTAAAGTCTAAGGTAATAGCAACAGACATACGTCCAGTAATAAGATGCGACCATAATGTTATTTTTATCAAATTAATGTTTGGGAAAAAACAGCAAGGTCCTGGATATTGGAAATTAAATAATAATGTTCTTAATGATGACGATTATAAAAAGCAAATAAGAAACATTGTTAATAATATTTTAAAAAAGAATGTTATTTTTTTCGAAAGATAGGAACTCATAAAAATAAGATTTCGTTAATTTACACAAATATTTTGTGCTATAAACAACAAAAATAATGCTGATGTGTTAAGGAAAAACTAGAACAACAAATTAAAATATACTCAAAACATAGTAGACGTTGAAGATGAAAACACTAAAAATGAATATATTTGAGAAAAAAAAATAAATTGGAAGAAATGTATGCAAAAGATTGTAAAGGAGCATCTATTAGAGCACGAGTTAAGTGGATTGAAGAAGGTGAAAGAAACACTAAATATTTAATGGGTTCCGGTTTAGAAAAGACAAATGGTTAGAAAAAGAATATTGTAAGGTTAAGAAAAGATAGAAAGTTTATTGAAAAACAAGATGAGATACAGAATGAGGTAGTGTCATTTTATGAACAATAGTACGCTAGTAAAAAAAATAGAATCAATTGAGGTTGAAACAGATCAGAATAATTGCGAGGGTTTAATAACAATAGAAGAATGTCGTAAAGTAATATTTTAGATGAAAAAGAATAAGGCTCCAGGTGGAGATGGTTTAACAATAAAATTTAAAAAGTATTTTGGAACGATATTGAGTATATTTTTGTCAATGCACTGAATGAAAATTTTGATAAAAATGTAATGTCAGATACGCAAAAACATATAAAAAAGGAGAAATAGAAAATTTGAGTAATTGGAGACCGATAACGCTGTTGAATTATGATTATAAGATACTGGCTGCTGTTATGGCAAGCAGATTGCAAATAGTTATTCCAAGTAGGCTATTATACATTATACATTATACATGAGAATCAGGTTGGTTATATACAAAATAGATTAAGTGGTTTTAAAGGGAGAGATCCACTTTTGCAAGCCAAAATTCAAAAGTTGCGAGGTTATTGTCTTATATGAAAGGAAATGTCATTTAATAGCATGCCTGAAAAAATTAGGGCTTGAAATCTCTTTTTCGTGGAGTTATAGACCTAAAACTGAATAAACTGAGGGACGTCGGTTATTTAGGTACATACGTATTTTCGGCCGGTGAGTAAGTTCGTACATAGATTTCACGGAGTGCCAGATCGGTATGCATGACCCCTACGTGACCCGCGCTAGCTACGTGACCCGCGCATAAGTACTAATGTGTGAGCGTTTACCAAGCAAAATACCCAAACATCGCTTAAACTGACTACATGTAATTATATATTCTTTCTTTTTGAGATCTTTTTCCGTGACATACGTTAACAAATGTCGGCTTCACCATACCTTTACGAGAATTAGTACTATATTGTTGTAATATTATGCTAAATCAGTTGAACTCCTTTATTGACCCATATATAGTTTAAATGGAGGGACGCATTCGTTTTTCATTCGTAGAATCCAAATTAGAGGGCTGTTCGCTCTGATTTTTTTGTTGCGTGTTACATTGATACCCATCCGTCAACTGAAAGCTGTTCAGACGTTTTGTAAAAGTGGATCTGTCCCTTTAATGTAAGATTAACACAATATATTTTTTAATTTGTGTTTGAAAATGGATTTGAAGGTGCATTTATGATGGTGGATTTAAAAAAGCCTTCGATTCTATAGCATTTCAGTTTATAGAAGAATGTTTGAGGCATTTCAATTTAGGAGTAGATTTTTGTAATTGGGTAAAATTGATGTATAAAGATGTAGAAAGTTCAGTATTGGTTAACGGGTGGAAAACTAGAAGTTTTCAGATAGGTAGAGGAATAAGGAAAGGCTGTCCTCTATCTGCAATGTTGTTTATATTAGCCGCAGAAATAATGGCAAAAAAGATTAGACAAAATGAACAAATTAAAGGTATTCTGTATCGTGATAAAAAAATTGAATTAAAAGTGCTGCAATATGCAGACGATACATCGTAATTTGTTCGGGAAAAATCAAATATTATAAAAGAACTAGAATTATTTGGAAAGGTAGCCAGTCCCCTTATTAATAAAGATAATTGTTAGGCCCAATACAACAGAGATGGGATTTTCATATACACTGTTGGTCATAATGTTGGAATATATTTTTGTTTAGATCCAACTTTATTCTTTTCCTGTTTTTTGTGCCGAATGAATCATTTTAGACTAAAAATAATCATTGCCAATTTTGGTTGAAAATCTCACGGCCAACTTTGAGAAATGACCCATAACGATGACTCGTTGGACATAGGCTTTGGAGAAGGAAAGGGGCCAATCATCAAAGGTCCTGCCTTTCAAAGCTCAAAACAAAAGAATTCATTAATTAATGCAAATTCATGCTACCATGTATTGTACATTGGTAGTTTGGAAACATAATGTAATGATTATTTTTAGTCTAAAATGATTCATTAGGCGCAAAAAACAGGAAAAATAATAAAGTTGGATCTAAAAAAAATATATTCCAACATTATGACCAACAGTGTAAGTACTGATTTGGAACTGGTGGTAAAAAAGAATTGGGAAAAGATTCAAAGAATTGTAGATAATGGGACAAAAGAAACCTTACTCTTTTTGGTAAAGTACTTACCGGTATTGTAAAAACATTGCTAATTAGTCAAGTTGTTCAGTGTTCAGTACCACAACATATAAGAAAACGATTAGAAAAAAATATGTATAATTTTGTTTGGAATTCAAAAATAGATAAAGTTAAAAGAGAAACAATTACTCAATATTATCACGAGGGTGGTATTAAGACTAACATGGCTAGGTAACATAATTATTAGATATTTCAGATGGCTTCTGGAAAGAGATGTCAAATTTTTATTTTCAATCATTAGGTGGGCTAAAGTTAATTATGAATAAAGATATATTGATGTAAACACAACAAAAAAGGTAACTCCCCCCCCCCTAAGCAAAATGGCGTCACTTTTTAACGAATTGGGTTTGAGCAACATAACTTGGCAGGAATGTTTCTAAAATGATTGGCTAACGTCTCTGTGAAAATGAATTTGATCCGCCATGCCATGCATGAGTGAGCACACATTAAAGGAAAAATGTCACTTTTCAAAAGTCACAAGAGTCAAAAAGTGAAAATTCTGCCTTTGATGTGTGGTCACTCATCCATGACTCGACGGACCAATTTCATTTTCACACATAAGTTAGTCAATAAATGTAGGAACAATCCTGCCGAGTTATTTTGCTCAAAACCTTTTCGTTAAGAAGTTATGTTATTTGATTAAGGGGGACTTATTTTTGTGTTGAGTTTAATTGATCAGTATTGTTGGAATAAACTCAACAAAAAAGTAAGTCTCCTCCTGATTAGAATAACATAACTTTTTAACAAAAATGTTTTGAGCAAAATAACTCGGCAGGATTGTTCCTACAACATTGAATAACTTCTGTGTGAAAATAAAATTGGTCCATCAAGTCATGCATGAGTGAGCACACATCAAAGGAAAGATTGGCACTTTGTGTGCTCACTCATGCGTGACTCAATGGACCAACTTTTGCTCAAAACATTTTTGTCAAAAAGTAACGCCATTTTGATTAAGGGGACTTACTTTTTTTGATGTGTGTATTACAAAAGCGTGCATGATTCATAAACACAACAAAAAAAGTGAGTCCCCTAATCAAAATGGCGTCACTTTTTGACAAACTTGTTTTGAGCATAATAACTCGGCAGGATTGTTCCTATACTTTGTGACTAACTTCTGAGTGAAAATGAAGTTGGTCAATTGAGTCACGCATGAGTGAGCACACAAAGTGCCAATCTTTCCTTTGATGTGTGCTCACTCATGCATGACTCGATGGACCAATTTCATTTTCACACAGAAGTTAGTCAATAAGTGTAGGAACAATCCTGCCGAGTTATTTTGCTCAAAATATTTTTGTTAAAAAGTTATGTTATTCTAATCAGGAGGATACTTACTTTTTTGTTGAGTTTATTCCAACAATACTGATCAATTAAACTCAACACAAAAATAAGTCCTCCTTAATCAAATAACATAACTTCTTAACGAAAAGGTTTTGAGCAAAATAACTCGGCAGGATTGTTCCTACATTTATTGACTAACTTATGTGTGAAAATGAAATTGGTCCGTCGAGTCATGGATGAGTGACCACACATCAAAGGCAGAATTTTCACTTTTTGACTCTTGTGACTTTTGAAAAGTGACATTTTTCCTTTAATGTGTGCTCACTCATGCATGGCATGTCGGATCAAATTCATTTTCACAGAGACGTTAGCCAATCATTTTAGAAACATTCCTGCCAAGTTATGTTGCTCAAACCCAATTTGTTAAAAAGTTACGCCATTTTGCTTAGGGGGGAGTTACTTTTTTGGTTGTGTTTATATATGGTAGATACATGCTTTGCTGGCAAATTGCCAGAGTTTTATTTTGAAATGTTGAAATCATGGGTTATTATGAATACAAAAAATTAAAATAATAGTATTGATTTAGATAAACAGATTATATGGTATAATAAATAATGTATGTAGTATTTTAAGAAAAAACTTTCTTTTATAAGAATTGGTACTCAAGTGGAATAATTTATTTGAAAAATGTTTGTTTTGATAACATATTTATTACAACAACAAATGTTTGTAATAAGAAATCAAAGGTAGTTGTAATGTTTGAATATTTTAGATAACAAAAAGCGATACCCAAAGTATGGATGAATAATTTGAAAGAACCAATAATTATGTTTAGCAATACGAACAGTTTTGATTGGATAAAAAGAAAGACATTTATCTATTTATTTATTCAAATATATTTATACAAGATAGCCTGATCAGCAAGGATACTGTTTTACGTCAGGGTCCTGATATAACCGACATCATACAATATCAATAATACAATAATACATTAATATGATAGACATAATAAATATAAAAATATGTACATATAGCATATGACCAGCAGATTCAAGATATACTTTTTTTGACAAAATTATATTTAAAATAACTTCAATTTATTTAAAATTATAAAAACACAATTAAGTTTCTATATACATATACAATATAAATATACTAACTTTTCACCAAAAAAAATAAAATAAATATTGGGTACTCCAGCAAGCTCGTGATTGTCGGTCGAGCAGATTGTCAACACAGAACACCTCACAGTCATTACTACAGCAGGCACACGCACAGCCACAAATCACAATGGGAGAAGCACACACATTCACTCATCCGTATCACACAATGGAAACATAACCACGAACAAAACCAGATACATTCATCCACCCGTTCTGCTTTGTCCGATAGATCACGTATCTGTTGGAGTATTTACTATAATACAAAAAAGTAATCTATCATTCCGCTGGTCATATATACATCAGTGAAAATACAGCTGTTTGTATAAACGTTTAAAAGAGGGAAGAGACCTCGAACATTGTAAATGACTAGGCAGCGAGTTCCAGACAATGCCACCCGAGTATACAGTGTGGCCCCAAAAAACGGAACGGGCCACTTCCCAAAATAAAGTAACACATGTATTATGTCCATCGGATAGAGTGTCTTTTCAAATTAACAACGATACCAAAAACAGTCAATTTGGTCGTGTAGTTTTTGTTTTAGGGCCCTGTGAGTGACACCATGTCAGGTTCTCTTTTTTGTCAATTTGTATTGAGCCAGCGCTTGATGAATTGCACGAACCGCCGTTCATATCGTTGAGCATCGCGCACTATTGTTAGTGTGCACTCAGTCGTGTGCCGAGAGAATGGGCCTGGTCGCTGAATGGTATTACGGGCAAGGAGTGCGGTTAAACTGGCATTGACTAGGTCGAAATCGACATAAATCGGCACCTGACATGGTCTCACTCACTGCGTCCTTAAACAAAAACGACCTGACCAAAATTACTGTTCTTGGTATCGTTTTTCATTGGAAAGGGCACCCTATCCGATGAACATAAACATTGTGGTATTATATTTTGGGAAGTGCCCCGTTCCGGGTTTTTTTGGCCACCCTGTATAAGGCTATTTTTTATAACATTGCACTTTCGGTTTAGGTAGTATAATATTCACAGTGTTAGCTGCTCTCGTATTAATATCGTGGCGATCACAAACCATTTCAATTGCATTACATAAGTGAGTAGGTGCTATTCCATGAATGGATTTATACATTAATGTTGCTAAAAAATAATTCATTCTTTGACCTAATGATTGCCATTTTAGTGTTTGTCCGCTGTGCAGTAGATCCCGCCGTCGCCAAATTATTTTAGGCGCGCACACGTGCGCGCTGCACGCATCGTATATTGTATGCGCGCGCGCGCCGCACGCATCGTTGTCTGTAACTAGAGTCGAACAAAGCGGGCCGCTGTTTGTGACTTGAGTCGAACAAAGCGCTCAAAGAGTTAATCAAATCTCTTCCATTTACAGTCTCATAATCATAATTAGATGTAACAATTCTAGCTGCCGGCCTTTTTTGTAAGCGATATCATAAATCCTTATTCTTCTGTGAGCAATTGCCCCAGACTGTGATCGAATAATCAATACAAGGTTGAATGGTCATATTATACATCATTAATAAAGACTTTTTATCAAAAAATTGGGACATTTTACGCAATGAGTATAATTTACTGGAAATAGATCGAACAAGGTTATGAACATGAGCACTCCATTTAAGTTTATCATCAATTTCTACACCTAAGTACCGAAAGCTATGAACCTGATCAATTTTCTTGCCATCCATATAAACATTTAACTGATGTGTTGAACGTGTACCTAAAAGCATAACCTTTGTCTTATCTACATTAAGTCGTAACCTATTTTGTTCATACCATTTAAAAATGAGATTTAAATCAGCTTGAAAATGTTTCACCAAGTTATCCATATCTTTATCTGCATAATAAACAACTACATCATCTGCGAACATATTACATGAACATAATTGTACCGATTGTGACAAGTCATTTATAAATAAAAGAAACAATATGGGTCCAAGAACACTCCATTGAGGTACGCCATAAAGTATGCGTTCATATTTAGATAACATACCATGACAATAAACTATTTGACTCCTATCCTTTAAGTAACTAATAAACCATTTCAATGCATTGCCTTTAATCCATAATATTCTAATTTGTTTAACAACAGTTCATGATTAATGGAATAAAAACATTGAGATATATCAAGAAAGCAAGCCGCAACCATTTCATTTTCATTGAATGACTCGAGCCAATCATCGACGGCTCTATGTATACATGTATTAGTTGAGTGATTGGGTAAAAATGCAGATTGATCTATCGAAATTAAATCATTATTACAAAGGTACCTTAACAACAGGTTCTGGATTGTTCTTTCTAAAATTTTCACCACGTGACTACCCAGCTAGCCACCTGACGTTGGGCCGATGTCGGAATTTGGTTGCCGGATGTCGGCATATCGCCGTTGGCTCGAGGTTAAAATGTCCGCCAGCCCAACATCGTCACGACGTCATTTTTGTGATATATTGGCATAACGTCATTTTCCGACAATGGCCCAACATCATCTCATGACATGATGTTGGGCCATTGTCGGAAAATGACCTTATGCCAATATATCACAAAAATGACGTCGTGACGATGTTGGGCTGGCGGACATTTTAACCTCGAGCCAACGGCGATATGCCGACATCCGGCAACCAAATTCCGACATCGGCCCAACGTCAGGTGGCTAGCTGGGTAGTTACGGAAATCGGCCTATAATTTGATGGATAATTTTTCCCCCTTTTCCTTTATATATGGGAGTTACCTTTGATATTTTCCAATCTACTGGGACAATACCAAGTTTAAGACTTTCTTCAAATAATACATTTAATGATTCAGTTATGACAGGAGCAGCTATACAGAGCAATTTAGAATCACAATTAAGTATATCCACATTACTTTCATTTCCTAACTTTGTCAATGCATCATTAACATCACTTTCTTTTATACTATCAAACATAAATTCATGTATGCATTCAGGATTTGTCCATATTATATCTTTAGTATTATTAATTTTTACATTTCCAACTGATACAAAAAACTCATTCGATTTATTACCAGTAAGATGACACGGTAATGAATCATCTTTGCGCTTCCTGGCTGTAATTTTATTAAATTCCCGCCATAGTTTCTTACTATCATTTTTACATGTATGAAGTATATTTTTATTATACTGTTTTTTATCTTTTCGTCTTAATTTAGTTATATGATTTCTAATTTTTATATAATCATCTTTAAAAGAGTCATCATTATAATATTTCTTTTTCCAAAAATCTCTTTTATAAATTAGTTTAACTATATCTTTTGTTATCCATGGACAATATATTTGTTATAAGCGCATCATTTTAAGGGTGCTTGTCTATTACACACTTCTAAAAACATACATTTCCACTTTAACCACTTTTGATCAATAGTATTTATATCATTTTCATAATCAAAACATTGAAGGGTCTCCTTCAAAAAGTATCAAGTAAATCATTTTATATTTCACTTTCTAAAAATGGAAATGCAATTGAAGGCCCATCATATTGGGTAAAGAAATTAGATTGTTATGTTGATTGGACACATGTTTATAAAAGAAATGTTATGTGTATCAAGGAAACCAAATTAAGACTATTTAATTTTAAAGTCATTTATAATTTAAATCGTAGTAAAAAGAATTATTTATGTGGAAACTTAGTAATAGTGATACATGTGAAACATCATTGTCGAGAAGATTTATATCATGCTCTATACAGTATTCGATTGATGTTTTGATGAAGATAATTTATAAAAAAAAGACCTGACACACTTACACACACTTCCATCCTAATTCATGTTTATATAATTCATCTTGCAAAAAAACAAAGGGTAATGAAAAGAAAAAATAATGCCTAGCCTAGTACTTAGTACCAAAAAGCAAAATGTAGTAATTTTACTTTTGACTTTGTTTTTCGTTATTTGTTTCGGGCCAGTAAATTTTGGTTTCTACTAAAATACTAAAATACTAATTTTACTGGCCCGACCGGGCCACCAGCAAAAAAAAGTTAATTTCGAGCTTTGTTTATTGGAATGTAAAATGAATGAAATATTTTTTAGAAATGTTATGCAAATGGTAAAACATGTTTATAATGTAAATGTAGAAATGAATATATTTACATTACTGAAAATAAATGTACAAGACAAGATAAATGATTTTAGCTATAGCTTTTTGGAGCATATATTAAATGATAATTATCAGAAATCAATCGGGAAAAGATGAAAGAAGTACAAAACTATGGTTTACATTCTTAAAGGAAGTTCACTTTCGCATACAAATTAATGATTACCTGCGCAAAGAAAACAAAAAAGAACTGTTTTATTTACCATGATAAAAACATATTTGTAATGTCTAAATTGATGTAAAAGAGAAAATGATTGTAGTATGATTTGTTAAACTGTATGGAACTTAATTTGAAATCAATAAATGCCTGGAAAGGTGAAGAAAAAACGAAAAAACAATAGCGCGCGTATTGCTCGTTGTTCGATGCTATGACGGGCAGTAAGTGCTATTTATTAGGCACTGATTTGGTAAAAAATTGACAAAAATGGGAACCTGACAATCTGACATGGTGTCACTCAGAGCGCCCTAAAACAAAAACAACACGACCACAATTACTGTTCTCGGTATCGTTTTTCATTGGAAAAGACACCTAACCCTATCCAATGGACATAATAATTTTGTTAATTTATTTTGGAAAGTGCCCCGTTCCGTTTTTTGCCTGTATACCGTACCATAATCCCTGCTTGAATACGTATTACGAGTACGTTGGTATTGAAGGGATTGTGTAAACAGGCTTTTAAATGATACCAGATTCAATTACTTTAACCATCTGAAGAAAAAAAGTCATCTTCGATACAACTTGAAAATGTAATTAATATAAATTTAATAATTAAAAAAATGTCTAATAAACTGTTCTAATCCCTTTCAACTCACATGAATTGATATAGTTGGGACACACACTGTTCTTAGCAGAGGAAAGACAATAGCGACTTTTAACTTAATTTTGAGATATTTCCTGTGCATATTTTTCCTTAAAACTTTTATAGGATGTTCCTTAGATATTTCTGAATAACCTGCATTAAAAAAATACAAAATGAATACAATTTAAAAAATGCCCCTGCTTCACCATATGTGCCCCCTTAAATGCCTTCGGTCGATTTAGAACATGTGTATTCTGACCGTATCCCATTTTCAAGCGCAATGCGCATACCCCAATTACATCTAATTTGATGTTTAACAGCTTATAACAACAACAATTATTGAGTTTCCAAACTATTTTAACGATTTTATTGTATTGATTATATTAAAGGGGTAGTATAAACTTTAGGTAAGGCTGAGCTTTAGTAACCAAAACCTGCACAATAACAAAACAAACTAATAGTTATAACTTCACCATGCTCGAAGGTATGGAAAATTACAAACGACTACTGTAAGTAAAAAAAGCCATTAAAACACAAAAGGGCGCTCTCTAAAAAAGCATTGGTTTCAACTATTTTTCATACAAAATTATGCATGTGATGTTTTGTTGAAATAATGATTAAATAAAGAGATCATCAACAACTATTTAAAAACTTTTTTTTAATTTTTAGAAAAGTGTCAGCATTTTTTAATAATAAAAAAATCATTGAACAAATCTGGGGCCCAGATTTATTCTGATCGGATATATTCATTGATATTTCAGCCGTTTCTGAACCGATTTTGATCAAATGAAGTTAATTCTGTCATTAAAATTGTATGTTCTTTCACATTTTACACTCGGTTTTTCATAATCTCACAAACAATTTTCATAATCTCACAAACAATTTTGTAAATAATAGTACATGTTAAGTGACCTTATAACATTTGAGGTTTGGTTAGGCACAAACGAACAAACATCTATCTCTTTATGGTAGGCAGGGTTATTTTTTTATATAAACATGAATGATCCAGAGCATTTTTAATTTGGTTTTGAGAAAGAAATCCCCGTAGAAAATGAAAAATCAATCTTATACAGATTTATGCAATGGTTGCTAGGGAAATGTATGTTGCTAGGAAACGCTAATATATGTATTTGTATTTCAAATTCATGTTTGACTGCCAGGAAACATTTTGCTTTTCCATTTTACAGTGATTTCATCATAGGAAAACACATATTTATGTCTACAATGAGTGCATCATTATTTTGTAAATAGGTCTTTTTGTCAAATTCCAGTTTTATTTATTGTGAAAGGGGGCGTGGTCTTTTTAGTACTGGTTTCCATGGTGATTCTTCAAGTTGCGACAATTTGTTGGTCATTTTCAAAACCTTCAGACAATTCCTTTTTAAAATGAGGTATGTTGTTGCTTTAATCCAGCCGAGTGAGAAAAACATCCCCTCAGAAAATGAAAAATCAAGCTTATACAGAAGTATGCAATGGTTGCTAGTGAAAATTTATGTTGCTATTAAACGCTACTTGATTTATTTTTACTTCAAATTCATGTCTGATGGCCAAACATTATTTTGCTTTCCCATTTACAATGAATTCATCAAAGGAAAAAAAAAATATTCATGTCTACAATGATTGAATCATTTGTAAATATATAGGTCTAGTTTGTACAATTCCAGTTTTATTTCTTGTGAAAGGGGGCGTGGTCTATTAAGTGCTGGTTTCCATGGGGAGTCTTCTAGCAGCGACCATTTCAATGGTCATTTTCAAAAACTTCAGACAATTCCCTATCAAAATGAGGTATGTTGTTGCTTTAATCCAACCGGATGAGAAAAAATGTTGAAAAAAATGAAAAATTTTGCTTAAATCTAAAATGTTGATTCTCGCCTCTTACTTATTGCCCTTTTTGCAGCATTCACATCAGACTAGTTGCCATAGCAACGGTTTATCATCTTAGCATTATGTGGTGTATATAGATTTTTATATAACACCTTAGAATGTTCTCGCAATGTGATTGGTTGAATTCAGGTCACATGACATTCGTGAAAATGTAAAATTGCACGATTTTGACGTCATAATCGTGCAATGGTACTTTCATGTAGTTCTATATTGCACGATTTTTACGTCATAAACGTGCAATGGTACTTAATTCATGTAGGTGTTTTGTGCAAGCGCCTGTGCGCGTTAAGAAACTAGCGCGCAGAGCTTGCCAGAGTTAGCTCAAAGACTGTAGAATTACAAGACAGATCACTGGCGGTCGCGCAGCGATGTCCCTTCAAACAGAATGAAGATTCAAATCGAGCTGAAGAGAAAGTTGGGTACACCCAGAGGTTTGGGTACAGTACTGAATCTTGTTTATTTTAATTAATTAAAAAACATTTTAAAATTATTGTCGATGAGCTTTTTTGGAACGAATGTTCCCTTTGTTAGTATTAATTTAAACAAAAGTAAGGATCAGAACGTACTTACTTAAACTCGGCAAATTCAGGCTAGTATGACGATTGAACATCAGCTTATCTCCAAGTTGAGTACACCTGGGGGACACATTGTTATACTAATTCAATATTGTCTTTGTATATGTAAAAATATTTAAAAATTATTGTCGATGAGCTTTTAGAGATTTTCACTCACATTTTTGAAATAAAGAATTGTTAAATTCACAGATCTCGAACGTGCACAATAAACAGGCAATGGCATATTTGGATATTTGCATATTATCACGCACACTGTCTGGAATATACGCACCGACAAACCAATCGACTTTGTTCTTCCCAACAAGATACTGCTTTGTGGAATAATTGACCAATGATTACTGCGTATGTGTGCGCATTATAAAATCGGTGCGCTTAGTCAGCTGATTTATTTCCGAAAATAGTGTTGTTGCTAGGCTAAAAATAGCCGAGTCATTCACATTAAGCCAGCAGCAACAACAACAACTGCAACAATACATATGTGGGGAACCCCCTGTGCAATTTGCATTGTGACGTCAGGACTGTAATTGCGCGCATTAACTGAGGACATCGCGCGCTGCCCATTCACTTTGTACAAGAAAATTGTCCAGTGGTCGGTCTTTCCATTAAGCGTCAGGCAATTCATACTTACGTCTAGCACTGGCTCAGCACTGGATAAATCCACTGCTAGACGCAGATATGAATGGAATGTCTAGCATCAGTCTGTGCTCAGCCTGGCATAACTTTGATCCACTGTTGATCCACTGTTGATGCTAGACACCTCGTCTAGCACAAGGTTGCGCATGCGCATTACGGTATTGCGCGTTCAGAATTTGCAAGTCATCGTTACGTCACAATAGAAGTGTACTACTGCGCATGCCCAGTCATGTCCTAGACAGCTTTTCGATCCACTGTTGTATTCATACTTGCGCGTCAGTTATCCACTGTTGATGCCGAGTATGAATGGTCGGCTTTTTCGTCTAGCACTGGCTCGGCAGTGGATTTATCCAGTGCCGAGCCAGTGCTAGACGGAATTGCCTGCGTCTTTGGTTAGCTGGGCCAGGGGTGGTAAAGTGTAAATTCCTCAAAATATCAAATGGAAAGGATCTATTTAAGGATCTATTTTAGTTTTTTCATTTCATTTAATTTAATTTCATTTCATTTCATGTATTGACTCATAAAACCAAAACAAGGAAATAATTTACAATGTAAAACAAGACAAATTAATAATACATAAATACAATAATTGTACAATACAAATAAATGAGATTGGAATATGAGAAGGGACCATAATTAAAGAAGAAAAAAATATTGGTGGGTATGGTCCCCGAGTGAAGCGACTGCTTCAAAATAAGCACATACAAATACAAATACTAGAATAAAATAAAGGAAATAGGGGTGAAAAGGGGAAAAGAGAGATTATACCTATATAAACATTACAATAGTGGACCTGGTGTGCTCAAAAGTGTGTCTTTGTATTTGCGTTTGAATACACTTAAAGGGGCCCTGCAACCCAAATGCATGTTGACCTCTGTTCATCTGTATTAGTGTACACATTCAATATTTGTAAACGGTTTGACCCAAATATGTTTTGTATATTTTTAAACATTTTATCATTTAATTGTCTTCATGTTGCTAAGCCCCACCTCCTAAAAAACCCTCCAGAGCAAATTCTATTGTTGACCTGCAGTGACATCATTTGTCAATCACTGGTCAGCTACCATGAGATTAACAAAAGATGAAAGTACAAAAAGAACATCCACACAAAAGCATGCCCTGCATACCTCCATGCAATAGCTTAGACAGTGCTTTTCTTCTGTCATAGCTGTGTGAGTTGGTATTCTATTCAACCGTGTGATGTTATTGTGATTAGGCTAATCACAATAGCATGGTAGCTGACCAGTGATTGACAAATGATGTCACTGCAGGTCAACAATAGAATTTGCTCTGGAGGGTTTTTTAGGAGGTGGGTCTTAGCAACATGAAGACAAATAAATGATAAAATGTTTAAAAATATACAAAACATATTTGGGTCAAACCGTTTACAAATATTGAATGTGTACACTAATACAGATGAACAGAGGTCAACATGCATTTGGGTTGCAGGGCCCCTTTAAGGATGAAGCGCCTTTTAAATGGGGTGGGAGGGAATTCCAAAGTTTTCGACCTGCAAAAGAGACTGCTCTCTGTGAGACTACTGTTCTTGAGAAAGGGATGTGATAATCATTACTACTACGGGTATTGTATGAATGGGTATCCATATAAAGAACAAAATACTTAGACAAAGATGAAGGGATCAGTCCTTTGTGACAAGAGTACATTAAAGATGCTAATTCATGAGAGTATAATTGTAAAACATTCAAAAGTTTGAGAGTTTTAAATAAAAGACGAGTGTGCGTGTTTCTAGCGGAATGACTTATGATGCGGATTATTCTCTTTTGCAATCGCAAAATTCGTGTAATATTGTTGCGGGAGGAATTGCCTCAAATAACAACGCAGTATAATAAGAAAGGATATATCTAGTAAAATAAAGATTCATCGAAATATGCTTTGGTAAATAATACAATTTGTTGATGACACCAATGTTTCTAGATAAGGTAGTACTAAGTGAGTTTGTATGTTCATTTCAAGTAAGGTGGTCATCAACAACCACACCAAGAAAATTTAGAATGTGTTACTTGTTTGATTTCTATTCCATTAACATCTATCTTAATTACATCAGGGTTATACTTGTGGTTAGAGAATATCATAAAATGTGTCTTGGATGCATTACAAATTAATTTATTACTGAGTAACCACTTATGTATTTTCTTAAATTCATTATTTGCAATTTCATTAAATTGATTAATATCATGATGCGAGATAGTGACTGTTGTGTCGTCAGCAAACAAAATTAAATTCATATCTTGGGATATTTTACGAATGTCATCTATAAACAATACAAACAGAAGGGGGCCCAGAATGGATCCTTGAGGTACACCACAATTAATTGTTTTCATATTTGATTGGATGTTGTTGTAATAAATAAATTGTTTTCGGGAAGAAAGCTAACTATCGAACCAGGATAATAACGTTCCTCTAATTCCATATCTATTGAGTTTATTTATCAAAATATAATGATCCAGGCAGTCGAATGCCTTCGTTAAATCTAGAAATAAGGTTATTGAAAATAATTTTGCATCCAAGGCACATGTTATATGGTGAACAAATTCTATACGTGCTGAAGAGGTGGAGTGTTGAGGCCTGAAGCCAAACTGATTAGAAAATAACAAATCATGTTTTTCAATAAATTTGAATAAACGATTACACATACATCTTTCCAAGATCTTAGAAAATGTGGATAATAAAGAAATTGGTCGATACTTCGAAAATAAACTATGATCACCTTTCTCATAAATGGGTATAACTTTAGCAATTTTCATTTGGGTTGGAAATATACCATGCCAAAAAGAACAATTATGGGTATCCATATTAAGAACAAAATACTTAGACAAAGATGAAGGGATCAGTCCTTTGTGACAAGAGTACATTAAAGATGCTAATTCATGAGAGTATAATTGCAAAACATTCAAAAGTTTGAGAGTTTTAAATAAAGGACGAGTGTGCGTGTTTCTAGCGGAATGACTTATGATGCGGATTATTCTCTTTTGCAATCGCAAGATTCGTGTAATATTGTTGCGGGAGGAATTGCCCCAAATAACAACGCAGTATAATAAGAAAGGATATATCTAGTAAAATAAAGATTCATCAAAATATGCTTTGGTAAATAATACAATTTGTTGATGACACCAATGTTTCTAGATAAGGTAGTACTAAGTGAGTTTGTATGTTCATTTCAAGTATTTCACTATTATTATTACATGTGCGAACATTAATTTCTATGAATAAAGTTTCCAGAGTACAAATTAAATCTTTACGATGTATAAACTTAATGTCAGTTTGAATGAACATTCCAATACCACCACCTCGCTTGTCTGGGCGATTATTGGTTATTAATTCATAACCAGGTGAATTATATAAGTTAAGATGAGAGACAGATTTCAGCCATGTTCCTGTCAGCCCTACAATTGAAAATCGAAATTTAATACTTCCTAAAAATGTGAACAAGTTGTCACAATTTTTGGCAAGACTACGAAAATTAAAATGCACGAATGATAAATTATGCTTCAATTGGGAATCATGTTTTTTACACCTAGGTGTCATATAAAACAAACAATTAATGTTTTTTTTTTCCATTCGTGCAATGGTACGAATATTTTTATTCGGTGAAAGATGTAATGTTCCATTCAACTCGGCTCCGCCTCGTTGACGTCATGCCTTCCAAGGAAATCACATTCAGCCATATACACCGCACGAGTATAAAATAGTAATGTGAGTTTCAATGAATTATACGGCAAAACAAAATAATGCAATTACAAAATTATGATTATGTCACTGACCTTGAGTTGACCTCTAATGACCTTAGACAAAATGTCTTGTTCATGATATTTTAGAACCTGGTACCTGGTATCACATTCCTTATTCCCTGCAAAAATCTCAAACCTATGAAGACTGGATGTGGAGAAATTTGTCTTCTTGTCAACATTTCGTTGAATCCACTGTTTCTGCATGATGTAATTGACCATGTGTCACATAAGCGGCGTTGCCATGGTAACGTGCAACTTTTGGGGGTCTAAACTTCCAGTTGGGGACAGCTAAGATTTGTACCAACTCCATTTTAAGCGACTTTTCAGGTCTTGGTCCATGGACTAAACATGCAAGCAAGATGGGGGGGGGGGGGGGGGGGGGGGGGTAAGACCGCGTTATCACGCTGTATACGCTGGAGTGGATTTCTTTTCACAGCACCAGACATTTGTAAGCCTCAGCAGGGAATGTAATTGATTTAATACCCTGATTTAATGGTATTATGAACGTGTAATGAAAATATAAATAATCATCTTTGATAATGGCTCTTTGATACACTTTCCTTTGATCGACTTCTATCGAAATGATTCATAATACACTTCTGAGTGACCCCACGGAAGGTATGGTAGTACCTGTCTATGGAGCTGACATTTGTACTGGTACCTCCAGTGGCGTCTTGGTCGGACTGATTGGGGGAGGGGGGAACGCACACCTATGGGGGGGGGTGGGCACACTTCATTTGTTATGTTTTTTTCCACAAAAAAAAAAAAATCCCCTTATGTTTCCTATTGTTTGTTTTCAAATTATGGGGGGGGGGGGGGGGGGCGGAGGATGGGCACGTGCCACCCATGCCCCCCCCCCCCCCCCCCCCCCCTGTCTCTACGCACTTTCGGTACCTCTGTAATATAACATACTAACTATAACAACACCAAAAGCGATCCTTGATAGTACGATCATTACGAAACGAAAGCCGGTCTCCAAACAGAGAACAAATGAGGATCATTATTTGAATTTGCTAGACACCATGCGAACATGCAGTTCGGAAATCCAAGAAGATAATACTGTAATTAGAAAACTAACACGGATTTACTATTTTCGACAGGAAATATACATGCTTGAAAGCAAAATATTTGTAAGTTCGTAAACGGAGAAAGATAATGGACAAAAGATACCAGGGGGAAGACTCCGTTATTATTCTGGACCAGGACAGGTATGTCCCAGCTAGCCACCTGACGTCGTGCCGATGTCATAAGTTGTTGGCCGGATGTCGGCTTATCGCGGTTGGCTCGAGGTTAAAATGTCCGCCAGCCCAACATCGTCACTACGTCATTTTTGTGATGGCCCAACATCATCTCATGACATTGGATCAACATAACATTATGATGTCGGCTCGAAGTTAAAATATCCGCTAGCCCAACATTGTCACGGCATCATTCTGTGATGTTGCCCCAACGTCAATTTCCGCCAATGGCCCAATCAAATACGATTAGACATGAATATGACATCTCAATGATGACGCCATAGCAATACCCTGCCGATGTCAGCCTCTGAAACAAGTCGGCAAATGGTCATAAAATTGATGTTGCGCCAATGTCAATAGTTCGACATAAATATGACATCTCATAAATGACGTCGGGCTAATTTCGCGCCGATGTTGGAACTGGTATCAATTTAAGAGATCGGTAAATGGTTGTGAAAGTAATGTCGGGACAATGTTATTAATTGGACATCAATATGATATCTACAATATGATGTCAGGCCGATATCCCGCCGACGTTAGAACATTCAGCAATGAAAGAACTCGGCAAATGGTCATAAAATTGATGTTGCGTTGATGTCAATAGTCCAACATGAATATGACATCTCCTGAATGACGTCGGGCCAATATCGCGCCGATGTTGGAACTGATAGCAATTTAGGAGGTCGGTAAATGGTTGTAAAATTGATGTTGTGCCGAGGTCAATGATTAGACATAAATATGACATCTCCATGATGACGCCATAGCGATATCCTGCCGATGTCAGCCTCTGGCAGCTTTGAAACAAGTCGGCAAATGGTCATAAAACTGATGTTGCGCCAATGTCAATAGTCCGATATGAATATGACATCTCATAAATGACGACTAATTATGTATGCATGGTGTACGTATCACGAACTCGTGTGGGAGGGATTCAAAGTTTGAGAAAATGTTGACATTTGTCTGTTAATTAGGCACATTTACCAATACCTATATACTCACTTTCCTCTAATTCTTAGGAAGCACAACGGAATAACCCTGTTAGCCACCTGACATTGTGACAACGTTGGGCCGATGTAAAATTCGTTGTAAGAGGACGTTGGGCCTACATTAAACATGCGACGTAAAAATGTCCGCCAGCCCAACATCAGCGCGGCGGTTTTTTTTTTGTAATGCTGACCCAACGTCATTTTGCGATTTCGGCCCAACATCAATTATTGACAATGGCCCAATGTCAGTTCTAACGTATGCCCAACGTCGATTCCTGACGTTGAGAGAACATCAAGTTCTGACGTTGGCCCGACGTTAAAATGTCCGCCAGCCCAACATCGTAACCACGTCATTTTGTGATATTGGCCTAACGTCAATTCATGACATTGGCCCAACATAACATTATGATGTGCGCTCGAGGTTAAAATGTCCGCTAGCCAAACATTGTCACAACATCATTCTGTGATGTTAAGCCAATGTCAATTTCCGACAATGGCCCAACACCGAATCCTGACATAGGAGAGATATACAATTCTGATGTGGGCTCGACGTTAAAATGTCCGCCAGCCCAACATTGGCCCAATGTCATTTTGTGATGTTGGCTTACCATTAATTGTTGGCACTGGCCCAATGTCAGTTACCCAACAAAGGGCCAACATCAAATTCTGACGTTGGCCCGACATAAAAATGTCCGCCAATCCGACATTAACCCAATGTTATTAATTTAACCTCAATATGACATTTCAATTATGACGTCACACCGATATCCTGCCGATGTCAGAATTAGCAGCAATAAAACAAGTCGGCAAATGGTCATCGAATCAATGTTGCACCAATGTCAATACTTCAACATGAATATGACATGTCAAATATGCCGTCGGGCTAATATCGCGCGAATATCAGAACTGGTAGCAATATAGAAGGTAGGAAACAGGTTGTAAAATTTATGTCGAGCCAATGTCATTACTCCGATATAAATATGAGACCCCAAATATGATGTCGGTCCGATATTGTGCCGATGTTAGAACTTGTTAGCAATTTAAGAGTTCTGTAAATGGTGTTTAGTTTGATGTCAGCCCGATGTAATTAATTAGACATCTGTACTATGACGGCAAACATATATTCCGTCGAAGACAGAACCTTCAGCAACGGAACAAGTCGGCAAATGGTAAAATTAATGTCCTGTCATTAATCCGTCATAAATATGACAATTGGTCATAAAATTGATGTTGCGCCGATGTCAATAGTCCTACATGAATATGACATCTCATAAATGACGTCGGGCTTATTTCGCGCCGATGTTGGAACTGGTAGCAATTAGAGAGGTCGGTAAATGGTTGTGAAATTGATGTCGGGTTATTAAGGAGACAAAAATATGAAATATCAATTCTGACGTCGAACCGAAATCCTGCCGATGTCAGAATGGGCAACAATGAATCAACTCGGCTTATAGTCATTAAGTTGATGTTGAGCCGACGTCAATAATCCGACATGAATATGACATGTGCAATGTGACGTCGTGCTAATATCGCGCCGATGTCGGAAATGATGGCAATTTACGTAAAATTGATGTCGGTCCAATGTTATTAATTAGACATCAATGTGACCTCTTTAATATGATGTCAAGCCCATGTAATAACTTGCAGCAATGACACAACTCGGCAAATGTTCATTAAATTGATGTTGTGGCGACGTCAGTGATTAGACATGAATATGACATCTCAATGATGACGCCATAGCAATATCATGCCGATGTCAGAACTGGCAGCATGAAACAAGCCGGCAAAATGGTCGCCAAATCCGACATCGGTACAACATTGACCCAACGTCATATTTGAGCTGTCATATTTATGTATATTTAATAACATAATCCCAACATCAATTTTACAATATTTGACCAACCTCTTAATTTGCTACCAGTTCCAACATCGGCGCGATATTAGCCCGACGTCATATTTGAGATCTCTTATTCATGTCGGATTAATGACATGGGCACGACTTGTTCCATTGATAACGGTTTTGACATCGACAGGATAACGGTTTGACGTCATATTTCAGATGTCTAATTAATTATATCTGCCCGACATCAAATTAACAACCATTTATTATAACGATAATTTGCTAGAGCTCTATCATCGGCACACTGTCGAACCGACGCCATATTGTAGATGTCATATTTATGACGGATTAATGGCAGGACATTAATTTTACCATTTGCCGACTTGTTCCGTTGCTGAAGGTTCTGTCTTGGACGGAATATATGTTTGCCGTCATAGTACAGATGTCTAATAAATTACATCGGGCTGACATCAAACTAAACACCATTTACAGAACTATTAAATTGCTAACAAGTTCTAACATCGGCACAATATCGGACCGACATCAAATTTGGGGTCTCATATATTCATGTCGCAGTACTGACATGGGCGCAACATCGATTTGATGACCATTTGCCTACTTGTTTTATTGCTGCCAATTCTGACATCGGCAAGATATCGGTGTGGCGATATAATTGAGATATCATATTGAGGTCCAATTAAAAACATTGGCCCGACATCGATTTCACAACCATGTACCGACCTCTTAAATTGCTACCAGATCCAACATCATCACAATATCGGACTGACGTCTTAATAGAGATGTCATATTTATGTAGGAGTAATATGACATCCGCCCGACATCTATTTAACAACCTTTCACCGACCTTTAAAATTGCTATAAGTTCCGATATCTGTGCGGTATAGGCCCAAAGTTGTATTTGAGTTGTCATATTTATGTTTAATTAATAACATTGGCCCAACATAAATTTCACAACGTTTTACCGACCTCTTAAATTACTACCAGTTCCAACATCGGGGCGATAGAAGGCCGATTTTATATTTGAGATGTCATATTCATGTCGAATTATTGACATCGGCACAACATCCATTTAATGACTATTTAATGATTAGTTACATTGGTGCCATTTATGACATCGGCAGGATATCGCTTTGGCGTCATAATTGAGATGTCATATGGATGTCCAATAAAAAAACATTGGTCCGACATCAATGTTACAACCATTTACCGACCTCTTTAATTGCTACCAGTTCCAACATCGGCGCGAAATTATCCCGACGTCATATTGGAGATGACATATTCATGTCAGAATATTGACATCGGCTGAACATCGATTTCATGACTATTTGCCGACTTGTGTCATTGCTGCCAATTCTGACATCGGCGCGATATCGGCTTGACGTCATATTGATGTCCAATTAATAACATCCGTCCGACACCTCTTAAAATGATATATTCCGACTTCGGTACAACATTGGCCCAACGTCATATTCATGTTGGTTTATTGACATCGGCCCAACATTAATATTACAACCCTCTATCGAGCTCTTAAATTGGTATCAGTTTCGGCATTGGTGCGATTTTAGCGCGACGTTTTATTTGAGACGTATTTTTTCGTCAGCTTAATGACATCGGCACGACATTCAACTACAACCATTTTCCGACTTATTTCATTTCCAAAACCTCCAACTTAAATTCGACGTAGGCGTAATGTTGGCGCGACGTCTGTTTGCCGACCGCGATCTTGCCGACGACCTGCCGACACCGGTCCGATGTCAGTTAGCTAGCTGGGTACTTATAATATTTTTGTTACTTGCTTTGAGAATCTATAATTAATTGAATTTCGTTTAATCGATTACAAACATTAGTAATTCAAAAGTAAAGAAAAAGAAGTATTGCTATCGGGCAATTCATGATCGATTATAAGCGAGCGTAAGTGAATGAAAATGTTCGATTTTTGGAATCATTTATATTAAAAAATATACTTTTGTCATGTCCTTGCTGCTGTAGATAATTTATAAAGATATATAAGAATATAAATAACACATGTAAATAGTGTTATGAATATGATTTGAAGGTGGATTATTTCAGATTCAACGCTCTGAAATTACAAACCATTACAAAACATACATGCTAAGAAGAGGTGTATATATATTATACCGACTGCGACCTGTGTTTGTAGGACGATAGGATGATAGGTTAGGATTAGGCAATAGGTGTAGGAATAGGATATGTATAGAATTATGATTTATGAATGTGTGTAAAGGTTAAACAAAGTACATGGAGCAAACGTGGAATCTATGCATGTCTTCACATTTCTTTTTACGTTTTTGATGTTGGTCCTACGTTGGCCATTTGACATTGGGCCATTGTCAAATTGTGATCTTGGTCCAGCATCAGAAAATGACGTTGGGCCAATGTTGGGTTAGTGGACATTCAAACGTCGGGCGAACGTCAAGATTTGATGTTGGGCCAACAATAAAAAATAACGTTGGGCTAATGTCGGGCTGGCGGACATTTTAATGTCGGGCCAACGTCAGAATTTGATGTTGGACCAACTTCAGTATTTGATATTGGGCCATTGGCGGAAATTTACGTTGGGTCAACATCACAGAATGATGTCGTGACAATGTTGGGCTAGCGGACATTTTAACGTCGAGCCCACATCAGAATTTGATATCTGTCCTATGTCTGGATTCGGTGTTGGGCCATTGTAGGAAATTGACGTTGGCTCAACATCACAGAATGATGTCGTGACAATGTTGGGCTAGTGGACATTTTAACCGCGAGCCGACATCATAATGTTATGTTGATCCAATGTCATGAGTTGATGTTGGGCCCTTGTCGAAAATTGACGTTATGCCAATATCACAAAATGACGTAGTGACGATGTTGGGCTGGCGGACATTTTAACGTCGAGCCCACATCAGAATTTGATATCTGTCCTATGTCTGGATTCGGTGTTGGGCCATTGTCGGAAATTGACGTTGGCTCAACATCACAGAATGATGTCGTGACAATGTTGGGCTAGTGGACATTTTAACCGCGAGCCGACATCATAATGTTATGTTGATCCAATGTCATGAGTTGATGTTGGGCCCTTGTCGAAAATTGACGTCATGCCAATATCACAAAATGACGTAGTGACGATGTTGGTCTGGCGGACATTTTAACGTCGAGCCCACATCAGAATTTGATATCTGTCCTATGTCATGATTCGGTGTTGGGCCATTGTCGGAAATTGACATTTGCCCGACATCACAAAATGATGTTGGCGGACATTTTAACGTCGGGCCGACGTCAAAACTTGATGTTCTCTCAACGTCAGGAATCGATGTTGGGCCTACGTTAGAACTGACATTGGGCCATTGTCAATAATTGATGTTGGGCCGAAATCGCTAAATGATGTTGGGCCAGCATTAAAAAAAGACACCGAGCTGATGTTGGGCTGGCGGACATTTTAACGTCTCGGTGACGTCGCATGTCGCATGCTGGCCCAACGTCCCCTTACAACGAAAATGACATCGGCCCAACGCTGGCACGACGTCAGGTGGCTAGCTGGGGTGTTTCTCATCCAGTCTATTTTGGCATTATTGGCGGAGAATAACCGAAACTGGTCGCTGAAATATTATTCGGAATAATTATGAGATTTGTAACTTTAACGAACATTTTAAAGGGATCTAGTAACTTTGTTGACAAGTGCAAAAAGTGATGAGTGGTTAATAAAATGTGTATTGGTGTGATCTGATATGTCCAGAAAGTAATGTATGAAAATTGCAAGTTAATCGGATGTTATTTGGCCGAGAAATTAGTGAAAATGCAAAATTATATTCACTTACTCATTGCACTTACTTTGTACACGGTTGAAAAGGTCCCGTAGATAATTTCATTTCTGAACGCTTCAATCGTAAATCGTGAACGCAATAGATTTGAAAAACCGAAACCTGTCCCATAATGTTATTGTTAATACGAATAAAAACAAGGTACGAGGGAACCGCTAGAATTCCAATTGGAATGGATTCGGACAATGTTACTTAGTCCCTTTAAACCCAAACAAGACTTCAGTGTAAACATTTTAAACTAGAGAAGAATAGATCTTACAAATCACATGCCTAGTTTTATAATAGCTTCTGACCATCACGAGCATTGAAACATTAAAGGACCTAAAGAATACAACGTACTTTGGCACTTATTCCATAGTTGATGACTTGTAAAATAGGTCTGCCGAAAAAAAATCCATGAAAATAAACACAGTAGTCATGGTAGTGATTTAAGACTAATTTTCTCATGCCAAATCTCATTTAACAGCCAGTTTACGCCCCATCCACATTTAGGGTCCGGAATCGGCAGCGTGATTGACATGTGATTGACAATTCATTGGCTTACGTCATGACGCGTCATCTACAGAATTTAGTTCATTAGTCCGTACTTTAGATGACGTCATATTTTGGCGATTTAAAAGGGGCGTTCCCAGGACAATTAGATATTTAATAATTACCTCAAAATTGATTGATTTCATGAGAAATGACTGCCAAATTCTTTTTCTTCAGGAAAAATTACATATAGAGAGCCGAATTGTGAAAATTAGGCCATCTAGACGCTATAGGTCCTTTAAGGGGTTTCAGGGACGAACAATATTTCTCTACCTAGGACTTTGTAAAGCCCAGCTGGTAGAGCACTGGTCTAGTAATCCGAAGGTCTGGGTTTCAAATCCCGGAAATGTTTTGTTTTCTCTTTTAAGTTTTTATTAAATATTTATGGTCAGTTTCCCTATATGTTATAAATAGTCTACAAAACAGTGGATGCGTAATTCATTATTGTTTCAAGTTTAATACGGTTTCTTACGTAGGCAAAAATGCAAAGGCAATTTGCTTACTGTAAGCAAATATCCTTAAAAGTTTATGGAATACGGCTTACGGCATTAGCTTACGTAAGCAATTTTTCTAAGTCAATTTGCTTATTGTAAGGCTGCAAGTTTTCTTAAAAGTTTATGGAATACAGGCCCATGGGGCGGGTTTGATTGACACTAATGTGCGTTCATTAGTTTTAATTTATGATCAACATTAATCTATAACGGTGTCGTGTGATCCACGAACTATTTAGCCTCGCAGCCTGTGTGTTTTATGTGTCACTGGTCACCCCTAATTACATGTAACTGATTATGAATAATTGAATATACATTAATACTTATCTATTAAAAAATTATGTACAATAACCTTGTTATATTGTATTATGTAATGTTCTTTATGTGTACACTGCTTATAATGTTATACTTTTGTTTGACGAAATCAAATATATTCAGCAGAAGAATACTACATTGTCAAAGAATACAAATCCGTATCAAATGTTCCGTGTAAAACACACAGACTGCCCTCAGAAGGCGAAGTACGTAGATGATGGCAGAGGTCACCGACTTGGAATTGAACCAGCTGGCGGAGCGGTTGGGTAATCATGACAAGCTGCGCTCACTCGGTCTTCATCTCAAGCTGAAAAGCCCCGATATCGGCAGGTTTCTTGATATGAATCATGCAGGGGGAAACGTAACGACCAAAGGAACATGCACCCTCTTAAGAGAATGGGCAGATAATCATACACCAAAGAGTCAACAGCGCAGTGTGTTAAAGGACGCCCTGAAGGACTCCGATCTCGCGGCGATTGCCGAGGAGGTACTTGGGAATGGTGAGTAGGTGAGCAATTATACTAAAGGACCCGTGCAAATTGCACGAAGTTGTTGACAAAACACAGCCACACTGATAGGTTCCCAACATACATTTGTTAAAAAATACAACTCACAACGTCAGCAAATCATGCCATTCTATTCCATATCGTGATTATAAGAAAACAACCTCAATGACGACGATCTATTGCACTGCATATCCATACACACAACACTATCACGTAAATCACGTACTACCGCGCGCTTATTTTAGCGATCATCATGCGCGTACATGGTCTAGCGCATCCTCCCCGACACAAAATATTTCTAGATCCTTCCAAAACCACGACGACAAAATACAAAAAAAACGGCAAAAACCCGCCAAAAAAAAATTCAACTTTCGCTTGTTATAATTTGATACCCTTTAACCATTACCTTCCTAAAGGTAGTAGCAATCATCACCTGAAAGGTGAGTGTCATACCTCAAGGCATGGCGATCTGCATAGCCGGACAAACAGACAGAGTCTCCTCTTATAGACAAGAGGACCCGTGCAAATTGCACGTACCATTATGTTTAGTAACACGGGTCTGAACAATTTCTAAACCTGGTTTATCTATACTACTACTTATGAAAATCAAAGAAGTTGTTTAAAAAAAACAGAGCCACACTGACAGGTTCCCAACATACATATTTTGTAGATTTAAAATAATGTTTCAACAACAAAAAAACATTGTCCGATGGTCGGGATCGAACCGGGGATATCTCGCGTCTGACGCGCTACCGACTGAGATAACTCGCCTTGCTTGGTTTATACATGGACACGAAGGAATAAGAATGTACATCTTGTGCACACGGTACTATTTAGTATAAATTTGCGTTCGGCTTTGAATTGCTGGCGCGTTCGAAATCGCTGCGACAGTGGACATTTTTGGGCTCAAAACGTAACAAAAAAACAACTTCCGTTTGATATTATTTGATACCCTTTGACCATTGCCTCACTAAAGGTAGTAGCAATCATCACCTGAAAGATGAGGGTCATACCTCAAGGCATGGCGATTTGCAAAGCCGGACAGACAGACAAACAGATCCTCCTACTTTAGTAGTATAGATATATCGCTAAAATAAGCGCGCGGTATTGCGTGATGTACGTGATGTAGTGTTGTGTGCATGGATATGCAGTGCAGTAGATTGTTCATCATTGAGGTTGTTTTCTTATAATCACGATATAGAATAGAATGGCATGATTTGTCGATGTTGTGAGTTGTATTTTTACAAATGTATGTTGGGAACCTATCAGTGTGGCTGTGTCTTGTCAACAACTTCGTGCAATTTGCACGGGTCCTCTAGTATTGCAAAGAATAATCATAAATGAAGAATAGCGTAGCTAAATAAGCAATGTTCCTCCCTTCACCCGATTCACAAAAAGCACACAGTAAGCCACCGTAAAAAAAAAAAGGCACACGGTAAAATACTGAAGGGATGACATCTTCTGTAATCTGATGGACACGGTGGGATAATCTGTACAGTGATCCTATCCCTAACCCTAACCCTAACCCTAACCCTAACCCCTCAGACGGTACTTTACTGAGTACCTCGTCACCCAGGTGATATGTGACAACATCTAAACAATATATTACCGTGTATTTTTTTGTCACTTTTACCATTCTTAACGGTGTGCCTTCTGTGTAATAGGTGCTCCCTTAGCTCATCCTTACGGAGGAACATTGCTTATTAAGCTACGCTACTATTCTTCCTTTTCAATCATTTATGATTATTCTTTGCAATTATTTAAATACAAGAAAAAACCAAAGCTGTATGTATTATTTCACTTTTCCCTTATCTTTATATGTTTGAATTAATTACACAAAAAAGCTGCATCACTTCGATGATCCCGCGCATATCCCCAAAAGTCGATGTCTATCCTTCGGGTTTATGTCAGGTTTGTAATAGCTTCTGACCTCACGAGCAATGCATACTGAGAGGTTTCAGGGACAAACACCGTACTAGGGTTTTCTATAGCTCAGTCGGTAAGAATGCCGGTCTAGCAATCCGGAAGTCCCGGGTTCGAATCCCGTTGGAATCCCGTCGGAATTATCTTTGCTCTTTTTCATTCGTATGATATATTTCTGGTCAGAATTCTTTATAATATGTTTGAATTAATTACACAAAAAAGCTGCATCACTTCGATGATCCCTCGCATATATCCCCAAGTCGATGTCTATCCTTCGGGTTTATGTCAGGTTTGTAATAGCGTCTGACCATACGAGCATTGCAAACTAAGGGGTTTCAGGGACAAACACCGTACTAGGGTTTTCTATAGCTCAGTCGGTAAGAGCGCCGCTCTAGCAATCCGGAGGTCTCGGGTTCGAATCCCGTTGGAATCCCATTTTCTTTGCCCTGTTTCATATATAAATATAAACACGGCAGCATCACTACCATTCATCATCATCATCATCAAGTGTTATACAGGGTGGCCCCCCAAAAAACGGAACGAGGCACTTCTCAAAATATAGTAACAAAATAATTATGTCCATCGGATAGGGTGTCTTTTCCAATGAAAAACGATACACTGTTAGAACAAGTATTAAAATTTTTAATCATGTTGGTTAAAATTTTAATCAACCACAGATTACTATATGAATCGCTCAATTGTGGGTTAAACTTTAATCAACAGCCTGTTGATTAAAATTTAAACTGCGGTTGATTAAAAATTGTAATGGTTTATTGGTTAAAACTATTTGCTCAACGTTGGTTACAGTGGTGTTGATTAAACTTTTACAATATGTTGATTAAAACTTTAACCATGTGTTGGTTATTTATGTTTTGTTCAGGGCTGACTCGCATGATGTTGGTTAAACTTACATAGGTCGTTGGTTATAGTTTTAACCATTGTAGGTTAATTTTGTTTTGATTCGCACGATGTTGGTTAAACTTTCATGGAGTGTGGGTTACAGTTTTAACCAATGTTTGTTAATTATGTTTTGATTGACACGATGATGGTTACAGTAATGGAGGGTGCACGCGAAGACGCTGAGGTAATGGGGGTTAGGAGGTCTTATCCCGGTGTTTGCAGGTAAGACATTATTTTAATTTTATTATCATCAATTCTAAGATTGTAAGGAAGAAGTGAAATAACTTATTTTAATTTGAGCAAGAACCTAATAGGTTCTTGCTCAAATTAAAAACGATTTGTAGCTCAATTAACCAGTAACGGATCACCTACCAAAATTGCATGCATGTGAATCAAAACGTGGTTAACCAACCGTGGTCAAAACTGTAATCAACAACCCACGTAACTTTAACGAACATCGTGTCGATCAAAACAAAAGTAACCGACAATGGTTAAAACTGTAACCAACAATCCACTTATACGTGGGGTGTTGATGACAGTTTTAACCAATGTTGGTTAACCATGTTTTTATGTCTTGTCTTGTTAATACTGCATAAATCGCCTCAAGATAGTGGCTATTATAGCCTATAAGATGCAGGCTTTCGTGCAGGCACAATCTAGGCACTAGATTTCTGCTTTTTCAAGCAGATCCTTAAATGTTAAAGCATGTTGATTCACATGCATGCAATTCGGGTAGATGATCCGCCCGTGATCCGTTACTGCATGGTTGAGCTACAGCCTACGGGACACAAATCGTGTTTGATTTGAGCAAGAACCTTATTTCACTTCTTCCTTACAATCCTAGAATTGATGACAATAAAATTACAATAATTTCTTACCTGTAAACACGGGGATAAGAGCTCCAAACCCCAATTTCCTGAGTGTCTTCGCAACACCCTCCATTTTGTTCCACGCATGTCCAGCTCCTAAACGTCTACATGCTCCTAAACGTCTACATAGCTCCCTAGCTACTGAAAATAAAGTTCGAACAGTATAGTGGGTACGGTACGGTACTTCCCATGTCACACACTCTTACTCGCGTACGATTTGAGAGCGTGTGTGCCTGTGTTTGCATTAGAGCCGTAATACGGCCCTGGTCTGCTGTATACACTGACCTATGGTCAGTGGCTGTATAGTATTGCCACTGGCGTACTGGTGGGGGTCATGGGGGGGGGGGGGGGGGTAGGTCTGGAAAGGGAATATAAAGCAGTATATATTACCTCCTTGGTTTTATGGTTTTTTAATAAATATGAAGAGATTATGGGACTAGTGACGGGAGGGGAAAGGGGGAGGGCATAACAAGGTTTCATGGATGGCCAAGGGGGGGGGGGGGGGGGGGTTAGGTCTGGATAAGGAAATATAGCTAGGGCGAGGCAAGGGGGGGGGGTAGGTCTGGATAAGGGAGTATAAAGCAGTATATATTACCTCCTTGGTTTTAGGTTTTTTAAATTAAATATGTACATATTATGGGACTAGTGTAGGGAGGGGGAAGTGGCAGGGCATAACAAGGTTTTCTTGGATGGCTAGGGGAGCCAAGGGGGTGGGGTATGTCTGGACAAAGAAATATGGTTAAGGCGAGCCAAGGGGGGGGGGGAGTAGGTGTGGATAAGGGAGTAAAGCAGTATATATTACCTCCTTGTTTTTTTGTTTTTTTAAATTAAATATGAACAGATTATGGGACTAGTGTAGGGAGGGGGGAAGGGGGAGGGCATAACAAGGTTTCATGGATGGCCAAGGTGGGGCGGGGTAGGTCTGGATAAGGGAGTATAAAGCAGTATATATTAGCTCCTTGGTTTTAGTTTTTTTTTATTAAATATGAACAGATTATAGGACTAGTGTAGGGAGGGGGGAAGGGGCAGGGCATAACAAGGTTTCATGGATGGCCATGGGGGGGTTTAGGTCTGGATAAGGAAATATAGCTAGGGGGAGCCAGGGGGCGGGTAGGTCTGGATAAGGGAATATAAAGCAGAATATATTACCTCCTTGGTTTTAGTTGTTTTTTTAAATTAAATATGAACAGATTATGGGACTAGTGTAGAGAGGGGGAAAGGGGCAGGGCATAACAAGGTTTCATGGATGGCCAAGGGGGGGGGGGGGGGGGGGGTAGGTCTGGATAAGGGAGTATAAAGCAGTTTATCACCTGACTTAGCAAATACAGTACATGCCGTTGCCATGTAATATTTTAGGATATCACATGGGGATATCACACCCCTGCAAGTCCAGTCAGATGATAAAACAGTTATTACATTTGTTGTCGGGAAAATCACGGAATATTCCTTCCCTCGGGATTTCAAATGCTATTTCGTGAAGAAAATAAGTCCCTCGACTTCGTCTCGGGACTTATTTACTCTTCCCTCAATATCATTTATATTCCGTGCTATACCCTCCACCGCTATGTAATAACTGTATAATATATTACCTCCTTGGTTTTAGGTTTTTTATTAAATATGTACAGATTATGCGACTAGTGTAGGGAGGGGGGAAGTGGCAGGGCATAACAAGGTTTCATGGATGGATAGGGGAGCCAAGGGGGGGGGGGGGGGGGTATGTCTGGAGAAGGAAATATTGTTAGTTTTTATATTGCTATATACTCCAATAAAATACATCTATTTCTATATATTTCCTTGTCATCGGTTTTAAAGCAATAAAACGGCTGGGGCTAGAAGGACGCCACTTCTCAGATGTCAATTGATAATCAATAAATCGAAATACATAGTCCCCTACTAGGCCCCTGACGTCTAAGTATTTTATTTCATTTTTTGTTTTGCTATATACTCAAATAACATACATCTATTGGTATATATTTACTTGTCATCGGTTTTAAAGCAATGAAACGGCTGGGGCCAGGAGGCCACCACTTCTCAGATGTCAATTGATAATCAATAAATTGAAATACATAGGTCCCTACCTGACCCCGGTGGTCTTAAGTATTTTATTTCATTTTTTGTATTGCTATATACTCCGATAAAATACATCTAGTTCTATATATTCTCTTATCATTGGTTTTAAAGCAATAAAACGGCTGGGGCCTGGAGGCCACCACTTCTCAGATGTCAATTGATAATCAATAAATGGAAATACATAGGTCCCTACCTGGCCCCGGTAGTGTAAGTATTTTATTTTATTTTTTATATTGCTATAATTATACTCCAATAAAAAAAGATCTATTTCTATATATTTCCTTGTCATCTGTTCAAGTCCAGAAATGTAAGACACGAAAGTTGGTATCGATTAGTATCGTTTCAAACGCCCTCACTCGGTAGAACCGCGTTTAGTCTCCATTATTTCCCATAGACGCGTGTACAAACGCCATAACATTTCACTTTTTAAAGTATGAAAACTACTTTAAATGAAAAAATACAAGATGGGGCGGTCATACAAATTTGATAAGCTATCTTATTATGCCATTCGCCTAATTTATACTTCATCACACAGAGTTCCCACAGAAGTCATGATTTTGGGCGATTTTTTGTCAGTCTCTCCATAGACTCACGTGTTAAAGACACGAGTAGACCTACTTTCGTCCTCAAAATTTACAATCTTGTCGACCTTTAAAAAAAAAATACAAGGCGGACGACGAAAGGTTATCACTTCAACTTTCATATCTAGGTGTTCATTTTCTAAAAACTATAAATCTCTTGGTTCCCACAAGCTATTTCAAAAACGAAATTTTCAATTTTCCTTAGCAACACGAGGGAAACAAGGCGTATCTAGAGAAATGTGGGCGTGGCTAGCTTTGTGTAAACAATGAATGCACACATTGCATGCATGCATGTCATGTCATACACGATAAATGTGTAATATTTTGAACGACGCGACGGTGACGCCCATCAATCATCGATGCTTAGACTCTTGTTTATGAGTTATAAGAAGAAATACATCTCCACATTCTTCAACAAGCTGTGAAATCAGGTAAGATATTCTGTTAACCGTAAATTCGTAAGATTAAAACAGATAATTAATCATAAATGGCTGTCAACGTCTGACTGTGTAGTGTGTGAGTGTGACAGTGTGACTAGTCTCTAGACTTAGTCTAGTCTAGAGTGTGAGTCGAGTGTGACTAGTGACGTGTCTAGTCTACCGTTCGTTACGCGGTTTACTGGTAATAGCTAGCTAGCACTAGCTAGCTAGCTAGGACTAGGCCCTCGTACAGTGAGAGTAGTGTGAAGACCAAGTCCAACTCCAACTCCAAGAGTCATGACAAATAATTGGTCACATGTTGTTGTTTTTGTTTGGGGCGGCCTTGCGCGACCTAAAGACCTTAGTTATTTATTGTAACTCTGTAAACGGGGTCAGGGCAGTGCAGCGGCTAGTCTAGCCTAGCCCTAGGCTAGGGCAAGGGCTATGCTAGCCGGCCGTTTCAAACTCGCGCACTGAGAGTGAGAGTGCGACGAAGTTTAAGTTTCAATCAACACTACAAAATACAAGTCTAGACAAGCCAGTCAATGGGCTGGGCCTGGGTTCCCATAAAGTTATCACTATATACTATTACTAGCTAGTACTTTAAAATCTTAAGAATTAGTCCGAGTGACTTAACTCAAGTTTGACAGTTATTATTGGTAGGCCTATTGCAAAATGGTATTATTAATACATTAATTACTACTGTAATTAAAACTATTTTGATAGGCCGAGAGTTATTGAATATTGAGAGTTAAGACCTAGTCAGCAAATCACAAGTGCTGTTATTATACCCTCTGACACTCAAAACACCACAAAGACAATGACTCATTGACTTTATCCACTTATCATTTAAAAACAAATCGTCGACAATTAAAAAGCAGGAATTTGAGTTACACAAGCTCTGCAAGTTTTTATTTGTTTTTGTTTTTAATTCACAGCCGTTAGACGGAAGGAGCAATCGTGGACATCATCTCAATTGAAGCATCAAAAGGCTGTTTCCATCCCTTTGTGTCTGTACATGCATCGGGTTAGTATATTTGTAAGGCAATACGTACAGTTGATAACCTTGTTTATAATATAGCGAATTTTTTAACGTATTGCATGTTGTGTCATTTATAAAACGTATGCGCATGTAAAATAGTATAACGTTCACAGTTCAGATCTCTAATCTACATTAATTTCATTAAAGGGATCTAGTAACTTTGTTGACAATCATGTGCAAAAAGTGATGAATGGTTGATGCAACGTATATTGTTGTTATCTGATATGTCCACAGGGTATTGTGTGAAAATTTCAAGTCAAATGGACGTTGCATGGCCGAGTAATGAGCAAAAATGCAAACTGCAAAGTGATATTTACTAACTCACTGCACTCACTTTGTACACGGTTTCAAAACTCCAACGGATAGACGGAGTTTTTATTATCTGAACACTTCAATCGTAAATATCTTTGTAACGAAAGGGAGATAAACAAAAACGAAACCTGTCCCATAATTTTTGTCAATACGAATACAACGAGGTATGAGGGAACCGCTAGAATTCAAATTGGATTTTTAGGATTTGGACAAAGTCCCTTTAAACAAAATTATTGATAAAGTAAACACATGTGATTATCTCTTAAGTGGCATATCTGCACCCTAATAATCTGGAAAACAATGAAAACACAAAAGGAAAATATGTAAAAATAATTCTTGTTTACATTTTGAGCAAGAGCAAAATCATACTTACAGATGAGTGGTGATGTTATTATGTGTTAATTTTAACGTACAATTTCCGATAAAAAATGTTTTGTTCTATTTGTTTTGTTCTCTATTTTCCGACATATATAGAATTGCACGGGGCTCAGACCAAATCAACTCAAAATCAAGAGATCAGCAAGTTCTAGCTCCAGCAAGAAGGTGATGGTATGTTATCGTGGCTTTGATAATTAGGTACTACTCACATGGACTCATGCTCGCTGACTTGGTAATAGTATATAGTGTGGCACCTCACAAATAAAAAGGACCACTTCCCAAAATATAGTAACGAAATTATTTAGTCTATCAGATATACGAAAAAGACTGTTCGTGCCTGGTATCGTTTTCATAGGAAAACACCCTATCCGATGGACGTAATCATTTCAAAACTTTATTTTGGGTCCCCTCCCGTTTGTTAGGGGCCACCCTGTAAAGTGGTATTTTGTCCGCTCTCGGTGACAAGGGTGGGTAATTGCGTGGACGAAATGTAATAGTTTTCTTGTATTTACGTAATTCCATTCAAACAGATGCTATTTTAATTGTCAATAAAATAATAACATTACTTCTTAACCCTCTAAAAAATTAAGAAAACAAAATCTTTTCAATATACCAAACTTCAAATTCACAACTTGTTAGTCCTCATTTTGCATAAACATGTTTGTGGAATTATGTTGACATTAAGATCGAACACGAAAAAGTGTTGGGGATATTATTTATTCTGACTAAATTTATTTAGTTTAATCCATCATTGAACGTTGTGCTTGTACTAATGAAGTTCACAATCCAAGCATAATGAAAGTGATTCAATCAGAGTTTGTATTGTAATAATATGATGATTGTTTTTGTTTAACTTGGTAAACGGATAATCATCCATACGGTATATTCAAATGAAATAAGCATTTAATATTACGAGACTGAAGAAGGTTTTGTATATTCATGTGCATACCCTTTATATCAATGGTGTGTACTCGTGTGAGGTTTTGTTGTTGAAGGATGTGAAACAAATAATTAAAGCCATAAAGGAGGAAGAGCTCAAATCAAGTCTTCCATGAGTTAATGATTTAATTTTCTCTTTAATCATTAATGTTCACACCTTACTAATGTTTGCAAAACTCAGAAATATGATTACCTTTTACTTCATTTCATTCATTATTTATTTCGTTAGTTGAAAATGCAGGAAACAAGAAGTTACTTTCTCATTTCTCAAAAGATATTTTGTGCGAAACACAATGAACAACTTAGTACTGTATGTAAGGCGTGAACACAATGGACAACGCCTCTTCCTACAAAACCTGGAGGGAAGGAATTTGCCATGATGTATAAAGATCCCCATTCTCCATGACCACTGAAGCACATAAAATAGGGTTTTCTGCAAGATGTAGGTAATAAGTTACAGTTTCATACCATGAAAAAGTATTATGATTGATCTACTATCTTTAAAATTATCGTTGCAGAAAGTCCCGTTGTAATTAATTTTGGGACATATGGTACATGATCATGCCTATAAAAGGCATACATTAACTTTGTCAAAATTATCCCAAATTACTTCGAGCTTCCACAATTCTCTTTGACCTTGTTTTCTAGTTATGGCAAATGGAAATGAAATGAGTATATTGATTTTTCAAATGTCGCCCTTAAGTTATAATGGAAATATTTATGATGGAATTGGAAAGCGTTTCTGAAACGTAGCCAAAATAATTTGCCATCGAATATGGTGATCACTCAATTTTAAAGTTTTCACCAGGTAAACAGTGTTCTTTCCTTTGAATCTATCACACATCAGTAAACCTCTAGCAATAATATTGGCATTTGATTGAAGTCTCAAGTATGATTACTTTCGGCAAGCCTTATGAGATTAGGAGAGGGGGGGGGGGGGCATTAATAGGAGCTCAGGGTAATTATATGTTTAGTGATAGTTTGGTTGGCATTTTTAATGGGAGGGGAGGAGATCATGGATCGTTACTACCCACTTGTAAAGTGGTATGAATACTCGTACATTGTAATAACACCAGCATGACCAGGTGAGGTGCGAATACCTCGAATTCGAAAAACTAATCACACAACAATAAATTACAAATTTTAGTAATATTTCTTCTTTGCTGAAGAATGTTTTCATCGAAGATTGACTTATCCCCAAAAGATTAGATTGTGATAAATTATTCAAAGATGATGCTAATAATGGATGGTAACTGAATTTAAAAATATATTACAGTGAACTTTTTTAATGAATTAAAAACGAATTCGAACCTCCAGGAAATGTTTTCCAAGTTGTAATATTAATTGTGTGAAATAGTGAAAGTACGTGTGAATAAGTTATAACGTGTTAAGTTATTGATGGGGATGGTCATGTGATGATTGTGATCGTATGAAGTTGATGATGCCCCCCCCCCCCCCAGGGGGGGGGGCGGGGGAGGGTCACTCCCAACATGACTGGCTACGCACCTGCGTCCAAAATACAAATTAAAAAAACGTCGAAAGGGTATAATTTTGTCTTCTTCAAAAGGAGTGATTTCAGCAATCATTACGAAAACCCACAAAAAGTGTACCTGTTCAGGTGCACACGTTTGTAGCTATACGGCGTCGTCGACGTTTTTCTTAAAAAGAAAGGTTGGTCAATAGCACTCAGAAGAAAAATAAACAAAAAGGGTAATTGTTCAGGTGCACAGGTGTTCGAAATTAGGGGCAATGGACACGGGTGGGTCCCTTTTTTATGAGAGTGACCCCCCCCCCCCCCCCCCCAAAGAAAAAAAAAGAAGAAAAAAAACACACACACACACGGGGGTGATGGTATAACAGTTATGATGATGATGATAATGATGATTATGGTAGAACAGTTATAGTGATGATGATGATGATGATGATGATGATGAAGAAGAATAATCGCATATTATGACGATGATTGTAGCATGAAAATAACATAAATGCCATTTGAAGTAAGTGCTATTAATTGCATGTACAAATATAATGTAGGCAAATGGGATAATCATACGTCTGCAAAATCCCGATATCGGGAAAGTTATCATACCGTGTTATATGTGACATTATTTGAGAAATATGATGTTATCTTCATACACAAGAGGGTGGTAAGAGAATATGGCATATTCAAATAACAAGGCAATACATCAGCGCAGTTATTCCGTTTAATTTACCAAACAGAAAACAAACATTAAAAACAAGTAAATGCCAAATCGTGTTTTGTTTTACACCCTATATATAGCGAAAGTCGGGAAACGGCAAAAAATGTAAATGTTCAGGCCTGAAATACTGTTATATAAAACCGACGAAAAAACATCTTCAATCTAATGACAATTCTTCAACAAAAATAAGAACATACTGTACATTATTTTCTTTTTCTTTGCAGTCGGGCACCCTAAAGTAATGTTTAATATATTTATATAATTGAAGAGCTTTCAACCAAAAGAAGCTAAATCCACTTTTTCAACTTCGGAGGAAAACGGGTTTCAATTTTTATGGAAAGTGGATTTAGCGCCTTTTGGAAGCGAGCTCGAGCTCGCTTCCAAAAGGCGCTAAATCCACTTTCCATAAAAATGTAGTTAACGATAAATCTACATGTATAATCTACGTAGCTATCTAGGAATCCACATTTTACGACAAATAACTCACTCAAAATAAAAAAATATAGAAAGTTCAATTTTCATATTCCCATAGGCACGTGTACAAAGTGGGACAAAGAAACCCGTTTTCCTCGGAAGTTGAAAAAGTGGATTTAGCGCCTTTTGGTTGAAAGCTATAAACGAATGTAATTTATATACATTATAAAGATATGACCGAATAAAAAAAAAACAGACTGCATGTGTTCGGTTTTTCGAGTTCGTTTTTCTCAATGTTATGATATTTTAGATATTTGTATAAATAATAATAGTACTTCAGATCTCAACGTAACCTTTTTAACTTTTCCCGACGATGTTTTAAACGTTTAGTAAATGTTTTGACTCGACACAGTGCCTCAATATGATAAAACGTCTACATAATTTTTCATAAAAAAAAAACATGACGGGGGAAGTGTGGTGGTTGTGGTGCAGGGGGATGGGGGTGGGGTGTGGGTTGAACATACATGGAGACATGTAATCGTTATTTTGTTCTGAACTTATACATGAATATAAATAAGGGTGTTGCGTACTCAATGTCACGTTCAATCATTTCGAAATAAAACGTCGAGGTTTAACCGATATATTTCAATTGATGTTCGCATAAGATATAAACATCAATAAAGAAGATACATTGTATATCAGACGGCAGACCCCAGAAATTCTAATTCTTACGATCAATGACCTCGCCAAGGGTATCGATGATAAAGGTCAGACGGATCTGATCCTTCTCGACTTCGCCAAGGCCTTTGATAAAGTATCACATAGGCTGCTTCTCCACAAGATCCAGAACTACGGCGTTCGGGGCTCGACCTTGAAGTGGATAGAGGACTTCCTCAAGGACCGCATCCAACAAGTCATCGTGGATGGCAAGTCCAGCAACACTGCCAAAGTTACGTCTGGCGTGCCTCAAGGCAGTGTCCTCGGGCCTCTCCTCTTCTTGGTCTTCATTAATGACCTGCCTAAATGCGCGAAGCACTCAACACCTCGACTCTTCGCTGATGACTGCGCATTGTACAGACGAGTATCAACTGACAGGGACGCTGCACTACTGCAGGATGATCTGGAGTCTCTACAGAAGTGGGAACGGACATGGATGATGCAGTTCCATCCCTCGAAATGCCAAGTCATTCGCATCACTAAGAAAAGGCATCCCATCATTTTCCCCTACCAAGTACATGGAACCACCCTGGAAGTGGTGTCTTCTGCCAAGTATCTTGGTCTTCATGTTGATAGTCACCTAAACTTCAACCAACATGTCGACGTCATCACAAAGAAAGCTAACTCTACCAGAGCCTTTCTCCAGCGCAACTTCAGCAACTCCAACCGGAAGATCAAAGAGGCGACCTACAAGACATACGTGAGACCAATAACGGAGTACGCAGCCTCCGTATGGGACCCCCACACACAAAGAAACATAAGAAAAGTAGAGCAGGTGCAACGGAACAGCGCCAGGTTCGTCACGAGCACCTTCGACCGCAGAGCAAGTGTCACAGACCTTATGAACAGGCTCAAATGGCAATCCTTACAGAACAGGAGGCTACAGGGCCGACTAGCGATGCTCTACAAGATTCGATTTGGGCTAGTAGACGTACCCTGGAATGACCACCTTACCACACTAACAACAAGCACCAGAGGACATGGGAGTAGATTTTTCACCCCACAATGCAGCTCTCAAGTGTGCTCATCATCCTTCTTCCCTCGCACTATCAAGGACTGGAACGCGTTAAAAATTGACCCAGCAGCCTTCCCTTCACTCGATGCATTCAGAGCAGCAGCAGTGAGGGCCGCCTGCATCTAAACGCCCACCCCCCCCCCCCCCACGTTGTTTGTGTTTTATTGTGCTGTCGCGTCTCTGTTTTTGTTTTTGTTTTGTTTATTTTGTTTGCGTTCACTGTACTATACTGTATGTGCACCACACGCAGTGCGTAATCTTCAGTCATGAAGTCTGCACTACCAAGGAAGAAGAAGAAGAAGAAACAGACGTGTTTCACTTGATCAAAGTATACTCAGTTGATAAATTATATTCAGTAACTGAATTAATGATTTCTTTGTTACGTCATAGCATAGTAACGGATGCGCGCACTAGTCTTCATTTCCATGGAGTGAGTGCGCGTTATGCAATGACGTGAAAAGAAAGCGCGGGAAACTAAAGCGATACCAGTACTACCCCACCTACGCTTGCAATCGGTTGATATCGTCTCTAATTTCTGGGTATGTTAAAGCAATACAACGGCTGGGGCTAGAAGGACACCACTTCTCAGATGTCAATTGATAATCAATAAATTGAAATACATAGGTCCCTACCTGGCCCCGGTGGTCTAAGTATTTTATTTTATTTTTTATATTGCTATATACTTCAATAAAATACATCTATTGCTATATATTTCTTTAACATCGGTTTTAAAGCAATAAAACGGCTGGAGCCAGGAGGCCACCACTTCTCATATGTCAATTGATAATCAATAAATGGAAATACATAGATCCCTACCTGACCCCTTGGCCATCCATGAAACCTTGTTATGCCCTCCCCCTTCCCCCCTCCCGGTACTAGTCCCATAATCTGTACATATTTAATAAAAAACAAACCTAAAACCAAGGAGGTAATATATACTGCTTTATACTCCCTTATCCAGACCTACACCCCCCCCCCCCCCCTTGGCCCCCCCTAGCCAGCATCCATGAAACCTTGTTATGCCCTGCCCCTTCCCCCCCGCCTACACTAGTCCCATGATCTGTTCATATTTAATTTTAAAAACCTAAAACCAAGGAGGTAATACATACTGCTTTATACTCCCTTATCCAGACCTACCCACCCCCCACCCCTCCCTTGGCTCCCCTAGCCATATTTCCTTATCCAGACCTAATCCCCCCCCCCCCCCCCCTTGGCCATTCATGAAACCTTGTTATGCCCTCCTCCTTCCCCCCTCCTCCCGTAATCTGTTCATATTTAATTTAAACAAAACCCTAAAACCAAGGAGATAATATATACTGCTTTATATTCCCTTTCCAGACCTAACTCCCCCCCCCCCCCCCCCCTTGGCCATCCATGAAACCTTATTATGCCCTCCCCCTTCCCCCCTACCGGCACTAGTCCCATAATCTGTGCATATTTAATATAAAAAACCTAAAACCAAGGAGGTAATGTATACTGCTTTATACTGCCTTATCCAGACCTACCCCCCCCCCCCCCCTTTGGCTCTCCCTAGCCATATTTCCTTATCCAGACCTAACCCCCCCCCCCCCCCCCGAAAAAAAAAAAAATCATCATCACCAACAACAAACATACAAAACAAGGCTCCGAATTCCTATCAATGGATATCAAACAAAGTATGTTGGATATTGATAGAGCTCTCCCCCGGCCCCTCCCCCTCTCCCTATAATTTGATTGTCACATCGGTGGCTTTGCCCCCCCCCCCTCCCCAAACTGTTGATGTCCCCAGAGCGCGTTGTTTAGAGTCCCTTTATAAAGGGACTCTGTATTTCTGTGCGTTGTTCCCCAAATGCCGCCCCCATCGCCCAACTTGAAAATTGCAATACACAGCGAGCGGCCGCACCAGTCCAACTGCTCCTAAACATTTTACACACATCAAATAGTGCAATACAGCCACTGAGTGACCATTGGTCAGTGCAGTGTATACAGCAGACCAGGGCCGTATTATCCACACACAGGCGCGCACGCTCTCAAATCGTACGCGAGTAAGAGTGTGTGACATGGGAAGCAACTGTCCGAACTTTATTTTCAGGTAGCTAGGGAGCTATGTAGACGTTTAGGAGCATGTAGACGTTTAGGAGCTGGACACACGCATAATATGCACGTTTATATCCCTTCTATGAATATTCATGAGTATTCTAGAAACGTGATTGGTCAATTGGGGCTCTCACAATAAAGATTATTTCAACTATAAATCTGAAATCGGGGAATATGTTTTCACTATCTTTGCCGATAGCAGGAAAATAACCAACGAACGTTGAGGGCGTATAACACTTGCGTGTTGCCTCGAGGAAGGTCAACTCGAATTATTTTTTGTGACCACTTGAAGGGCGCCCCAGTTGACAGTAACGTTTTTCCGTAGATTGTAGATTTGATACACCAACCAGAAGTCCGATTTTGTACAGATTGACACTGAACATATAATTTTTTCTGGACATTTCATCAGATATGTGAAATGTAACCAAAATTGGTCATTCAAATTAATTTTTTAATAAAAGAAGTTACACCGGCATTCCTAAGTTATTACACATATTTGGCATTTCAACTGTGTGTACAAATCACAATAGTGACTGAGCCTTTTAAAATAGCAGACGACAACGTACAGCTGTTGAACGGCGGAATCCAACTTTCACAAAATAGTAAGTCGATTTTATTTTAAAATGCTGTAATACCTTATTTTATAGATTGTGTCTACTTGTCATCATGTCGAAAATTTGATTGAAATAATATCTGAAACTAGTTTGTGAGTTCATTTTCATTAGGCCTATTAATTTGAAAGAAATATTTGGAAGTGGAACTGGTCTGAGGGCCGGCGGGGCGCGGCTGGAATAGATCGACAAATCTTTTGTTTTTGTGGCATCTTTTAACATTTAATTTCAGTCTCTTACTGTCGGCCATTCTATTACTAAAATAACCAGTAAAATAGGCAATGAAAACGATTCATTTTGTCGATCGATCTAACTCTAAGACCGAATAATGGATGGCAACAAAGACATGCAAGTGCTGAACTAAAAGTAAAAGTCGGTAACTTCAGCTTCACCGGCTTTGCCTTTGCCGGTGCCGGTGGGCTAGAACTAGAAGTGAGCCACGCCGGTCTTGTCGGCAGGCGAAGCTAGGCTAAGGTGTCCCTCTCTCATACTCGGCTTCTCTGGCCGTCTCGGCAATCTGGACTAATAAATATACTCGGCCTTAAAACGATGGTTTGCCATCTACCTTAGATAATCCAAGAACCGGTAATGTTTAATCACATTAGATTTAGAGAGATCAGTTGACTTGTCCTAGCAATACATCTTTCAATGATTTATTAATCATTGATTTTTATTGCGGTCCCGACTCCTGCCTGGCCCTGGTTAATAATAATTTATTTAAATTTAAATTAAAAACAAGAAAGATTCCGAGAGTGAGAGACTGACCCTAGGCCTGGCTAATTGTTTTCTTCCAGCCACTGCACTGACATTCAATTTGTCCTGCAAACACATGCCAGCCCCAGACTGGAAAGCATTAATTCACATTTTTATCTGATGTTTTTGTTCAACCCCTTACTCTGATTGCACGTTTAGGATGTATCGTTTGTAGCCCATTCTAAATCATTGATGACAATACAAAATGATGGACCAAGAAATGTCTAAGTAATAAAAAAAAACTTCTTTTCAAGGATTTTTTTTTTTTACGTTTACTTAACTGGCTCTTGACTGAAAAGTAAATGTAGTACCTAATCATCAGTTTAAACCCTAAAGTCAATCAATCAATTTTGCATTTTTTAACTGAGACTTTACAGGAGCTCGTTTGTCATTTCACTGTTTTCAGGAGCTAATTACTAATTTGCACTCTCTGAACAGATGTATTTTTTAACTATTTTGGTCTAGTATTTTCATTCCACATCAAGAACATGTTAGTGAAATTAAGTGAATATTTGTTCTTATGAATGTTATATTTTTTTCATCTCATAGCAATATTTTGAGGATGTGGTTCAACAAGGACTGGCGACTGGTGATAGGCTGGTGTTATGTGGTACTTCAGGATTACTTATCTGCCGGTTCTTTACTCGCTATGCACAGCTAGTCAGCTATCCACAGGCACAGGTATTCTTTCTACTATAATTTAATCATCCCACTCATTGTTTTGGTGCAGGATTCTTTTTTTTTCTTCGTAGGTTAGCTTTTTCCCCGTTATTTATAATTAAGTATTAATTTTGATAAGAGGAATAATTAAGGCCATTCAAGTTTTTCTTTTCATATTTTGAATTCATTATTTATTGGTATTATACATCCTAACTATCTCGGAGATCAACTTCTCAGTGAATTTATTTATTGGTTTGTGGCAATGAATGATTAAACTTTAAGCTATATAATTCAAGCAAATTTCTTCATTGTGTTCAATATCATTTGTCACCTTCTTATTCAATTTATTTGCATGTTTTGGTAATTTTTGTTGATAACTTTTATTACTCTACATGCTTTTTGAGGTCAAGACAATTTATTTTAAAGTTTATAAAGTTTTATTAATATTAACTCATTCATGACTGTTCCCTAAAAATACTCCACTCTGTTTTCCATGGACTCGAGAATATGTTATACCAAAATCAATAAATGAAAGTGCAATTGCTATCTATAGTCTAACATTCTTTCTCTGTGTGTGTTTGCATTCTTAAATTACAGATCTTCGGACTATAGGAGCATGACAGATCACCATGGATGTTACTTGGTAGTGTTCACAAGCAATGGACAAGCCATGCTATATCAGGTACCTCGTTATAATGAAGTTTCGTATAAAAAGGTTCCACTGTAACAAAATTAGGCATTCCTAATTCTTTTAAATCCAAACATATGGGAACTGATCAGAAATAAATTAATTTAATAAAAGTGAGCAAAGAAAATAGGCTCATGATTCTACCTAAGACCTGTCAATTGCTTTACTGTGTTCTAACCCGCACTGAGCTAGAATGCATCTCATAGTGGTACTTTCCTGAACCCGTCTAGTATGTGCATTGAGGAAGAATCTTTGAAGGAGTGCCATGTAGCTCAGAGGTTAGAGACTTCTAGAGCATGACCTTGCAAAAGTTGACGTCTCTAGTCATTTTAGTTGGTGAAATCATTTGCAGATTGATAAAGAATTAAAATGATGCAAGAAAAATGATATTTCCATAATCTAATTGTCTAACCCTCAGGCTCATTTCTTTTCTATTCTGAATCTATGTTATAGATTTCCATTTTCCTCATGGTCAAGTTAAAAGAAAAATGATAAAATCGCCGCATAACAAAATTGATTGAATCACTTTCATTGGAGGCAAACCAGAATAGATGTAATATTTTGTTTGTGAAAATTGATCATTATTATAGTGGAACCTCTTTATAAGGAGACCTGCTATCACATAAGTTACCTGATAATGATATAGTGCAGGTAATTGCTTTAAACCCAAGGCTATCTGAGAACCATCATGCTCGTTATAACAAGGTTTCACTTTACAGATTGGTAAAAGATCTTAGTTAGACTGATGAAATGGCTGTTACAACCTTTTGTTATTTCAAGATCTGAATTTTAAAAATGTTCCCAGGTATTTTCTGTAGTATATTATTAGGGTCCTTTTCTTCCGTTTGGTACAGTCCACCAGCGCGGTGTATTTTCGTAGGAAAACCCAGACTAGTTGCAGTCTAGACAATTCTAGATTTGCCTAACTGAATGTAGGTCAAACAGTGACCTGTTGTTGTACTTGTAAACAACATAAACTATGTAGACTGCAATTGCATTGTACATGTGATGTGCATGGGTTGCATGCATAGCTTTAGGCATGCACTTTCTGTATACAACGAATGGTGCAATGTGTAATTATTGGTGGTTTAGACGACCAGCCTTCAATTTACCTCAACATGCATGCAGAGATTACATTTCCAAGCCCCTTCTCAGGCTAGCTTTAAAAACATTTTTTTCCTTCATATTATAATTATCTCTCAAGTCTCAACCATTTGCTTTGTCTTTCAAAAAGAGGACATCATGTTTAAATCTATTCAACTCTCACTCATTCATTTGATTTACAGTCAAATTATAATGTATTACAAACTTGGTCTCGGTGTGTAGATAAATAGATTCATGCAAAAGCCACATTTTTTATCAATGAATGGTTTACTTTCATTTTCTGCTTGCATCCATCTACAACTTTCAATATTGCAAACAAAATAATCTATGAAATATCATAATTCAAGAACAAATCTTATTACTTTGGTATCTAATGTTTATTTCTTATTTTTAAATTGAAGCTAAATGAGACTATATTTGTTATTTTGTTGGCACACTGATTGTGGTGATAATGGTTAGTGGATGATGTTGAGTGTCATGGTGGAATTAACTAACAGGCCAGGGTGTATGAAGTGTGGCATGATAGTCTTATATTTTCCCCTTCAGGTCAGGATATTTTTGTCAAATCATTGCAAAACATGTATGTTTTACTATTTTGACCCCCTCCTGTTAAATGATTAGTTGAAAGGTGGCTATGATTGATGATGGTGATTAAAGAAATTGATGTAAATTATTTTGTTTTGATAAATGGTATAGTCTTCAAGCCTGAAGCTGCACTTTATTGGAAGAGGAATAAGACATCGACATCTATTCAGTGGAATATTACAGGCTTGATTCTGGACCACCCCCATCCTTTACCCAAATGAGAAACAAAATGGAAGTATTATGCCAGTTTCCTTTTACGCTGCCTAGCTTCCTTTTTTTGTTGTTGAGTTCCTGGAGTAAAGATTTACAAAATAATTCTATCTATTTTAGGCATTAAACCCCCTTTACATTAATGCAATCATGACCACATATTCAATGAAAGATAATAAAGGGGTTCAAATAAGTAAGCCTACACTCCTAAAGAATGGACACCATGTTTATTTTGGCTAATTTCTCCCCACTCATGATCATACTGGTTGATGCAGGCAACTATGTACATGCCTTTGGGGTTGGATAGTCTTATACCCCCCCCCCCCCCCCCCCCCCACAAAAAAAAATGCAATTTGCACTGTGATTTGAATTGACTTTTCTTTTTGTTTTGCAAACCAGATCTAATTTAAATGTAATTAAACCTGGTGAAACGTACTATTACCCCAAATAAGGGCTTAAGGCTAAGACCTATCTAAATAGGGCCTGCCCTAGCCTGCCTAGGCTACGTCTAAGCTAGACATCTCTTTTTTTAACTTGACCGACAAAAAAAACGGGTATCAAATTCAAGCGAGTAAAAAGGTCCAATAGTCAATACAAGACTCAAAGATTGAGGTGAAATCTCCAAGAATAAGACTAATTTACATGATTTGGGTTGGAATTGATAAACTGGATCTCCTTCAATAATGATACAAAGTAGGCCATACATTATATAAGGTAAAAATAAAACCACCGCTTTCGTATAAAGACCGAGACGCGGGACCGAGACTGACTGCATGAAGATGAGCTAGCGTCGAGTCAGAGCCGGAGCAGAAGAGCGGTGAATGAGCGGCAGACTAGCCTCGCCTGCCGCCGACCCGACCGGCGTAGCTCATTCTCAGACACCGTATCGCGAAGTCACTTGCCGGTCACTATCGTATACAAATTACAATGTCAATGCCAATGAATGGGCAAAAGTAAGTCGCAAATTTGTTTTAAATAAAGCACATTAATGTGCTTAATCGGCAGAGTCGCCACAGAGTCTAGTTCTAGTTTAAATGATGTTATACCCTAACGTCAGTTAATTATCCTAAGACAGTCTAAGACAGGAATAAATAGCATACAAATACAATTCCGGCATTTTGAGAATGCTCGTTTTTGTCGTCTGCTTAATATCTCGATACGTCATCCTCACTCACAAACGGTTTTTGTACACACAGTTTTGCCGACAAAAATTGTTATCATCATGAAAATGCCGATGCGGTTTATTTTAATAAGACTATGATTGGAATGAGCGATTTTGTAAAAAAATCCCATATACATGAAATGTCAAACAAAATTATATATTTTAGTGTCAATCTGTACAAAATCGGACTTCTGGTCTATTTATCAAATCTACAATCTACCAAAAAACGTTACTGTCAACTGGGGCGCCCTTCGAAATGGTCACCACAGAAATACAATATAAATACTAGAACCCCAACTGAATAAGCGTATAGCGTTTTAACCACAGAAATAGGCCACACCTTTATCAGCAAGTTTTTGAAAATACGCACCGAATGCCATGCAAATGAGGTAGTACGTCAGATTTTTTTCATTTGAATAAATTATCAGACGTGGATTCATTGGATAAATTAACACATTACGCAAAAAGCTAAAGTAATTACGCATTGCGCACTTGCAGTTGCCATGGCATTTAAACACGCACTTCTCAGCAAAATTGCGCTTCATAATACCAAAGACGCTTAAGTATTCTAATTCATCTCTATTATTTTAATTACGCGCAGTACTAACAGTTACGCGATGTCATGTATTTAATTGCGCACAGTCAAGAAACAGGGGATTTCCCTACTAGGATCAAAATATTGTTTTTCATTGTGACGTCATAACAGAGGCATACCATAAATTCGTGCGTGATAATTGTGAAGTTCGCGCCCGCGCATTATTATGAATGAATTTACGCTAATATTACCATGGCAGCCAGTCGAATTAACATAACAATCGGTGGTTCTCTTCATTACAAATTTGGCCAACTTCCATTTTGAGTTGGGGGGGCCTGATGGTCACAAAAAATAATTCGCGATTTCTCATAGACTGCGTGTATAACAATATGCGAGTTGACCTTCCTGAAGGCAACACGGTCTCGTGTTTACCGCCCTCAACGTTCGTTGAAAATAACGTTATAGATCATATTGTCCATAGAGATGCGTGTAATAACAGCTTCTCTGCGAGCGGAGGTCTTGTTTTAGCTTGCGAAAGATGCTCGACGAGATTTCCCAAAGAGTAATTTAAAACGAAATACAGAATATTTTCACCCGTGAATATCAACAAGTTCCAACAAATATTCTAGAGATGCATTTCATGTATAACATGGCGGTTTTCGAAGTAAACAATTTCGAAAATGGTGCACATTCTGCATCGTTGTCCTTCCATGGTCGTGACAGTAATTCAGTTAATTTTCATTTCATGTATGTAATGTACGAATAGCTATTTTCCCATAAAGCAGGTTAAATATTCACTTTGATGCGCCGTTTTGCATTTGTGTGCGCATTAATTGTTAATGCGCGTAACCATGAATGGAAAGATAGCGCAATACGCGCTCTGTGCCAGGACTATTGCGCTAAGGGGGCTAGTGTCACAAACAGAACATAGTGCAGTGATGGTTCTATGATCAATGGTTTGTTTTCCTTTTGTTTTCCTTAATACTTAAGTTTAATTGAAATCATTTATTTGTGCGATGATTATAATCATGCGAAGGATATAGAGCAAACAGAAGGGATATAAAACAAATATACCAACCTTTTAGTTCAAAAGTATAGTGGAAATTATATATCTTCGGAGGGACTGGCATAGTTACTATTTTTGTCCTCGGGGCTTCGCCCCTCGGAAAAAATAGTTCTATGCCAGTCCCTCCTCAGATATATAATTCCACTATACTTTCTCACAGCTTGGTATATTTGTATAATGTACTGTACAAGTACGGGTACGTGTACAATGCATGCATGCAAAGCCGTGTATTGTGTGTGTCGTGCGCATAGAAGTATGACTCCAACACTGCCGTTGTAGAATTAGAAGGTAAACTTTATTGCCCGTAGGTACCGTACCCCATACACTTTGTACATAAAACAATGGCGGGCTGACGGTCTTGTTTACGAGCAGTATTGAACGGAGGAAGTTCGTCACAAAACTGCATTGTGGGGAAATAATATGACAAAACAATAATAATGTGCGTAAGGCGCGCACTTTACCAAGCGCACTCACACTGTACATTTTCTATGGCAAAGATGTCATTAGCGCATTTGTGATTTTGCGCGCGATGAATTTGTAAACAATTTTTGCCCTTGGCTGAGACAGTGATCCGTGTATGAAGAGCGACTCTTCTGCAAATATTGAGCAATCATAAACAGTATTTAACACAAAATGTAACTAAAAAAAGTGCTCTTATTAATGGGGTAGAAAAGGGCAACACAAATTGATTACGCTAGATAAAGAGGTGGTGAATATTTCACCGCTCAATGGGATGTATTTTATTATTAAATTCCAGATCAATTTCGAAATACACAGCCTGTCATACTTGTGATGACGTTTTGTGACGTAGCTAAACTGCTTCTAATCGCATACATACCTAACCATCATGGCGGCTGAGTTTACCCCCCCTGGTCGTGCGCGATCGCAAACAATTTAGCGTACAAATTATGTTCGCGATGCGCGCTTCGTTCTGTTGGGTCACGTGACCAGTACTTTAATCAACATGGATTAAACTTTAACCGGGAGGGGGCAATCATTCTGTGGGAATTTTGTTTGTAATCAATGCTTGGTTACAACGTTTGCCAACGACTTGGACATAACCAACAAAGATTAAAAGGAACAGATTTCATCAACACTGTTTTTAACCAACGCAAGATTAAAAGTAAATTTTAATCAACAATACATTTATAACCACCGTTGAGCGTTTTTTATATCAACAATTGTTTTAACCCGTAGTTTTTTAATACTTGTTTTAACAGTGTACAAGAACAGTTATTTTGGTCGTGTAGTTTTTGTTTTAGGGCGCTGTGAGTGACACCATGTCAGGTTCCCATTTTTGTCAATTGTTATAAATCGCACTTACTGCCCGTCATAGCATCGAACAACGAGCAATACCCGCGCCATTGTTAGTGTGCATACAGCTGTGTGCCGAGTGAATGGGCATAGTTGTTCGGTGCTATTACGGACACGAAGTGCGATTTATCAGGCACTGACTGGGTAAAAATTGACAAAAATGGGAACCTGACATGGTGTCACTCACAGCGCCCTTACACAAAAACGACACGTCGAGGAAAATATGTTTTTATTAGTAATCTTCATGATACCTTAGATAGTGGGAAAACCCGGTAAAATAGAAAAATTTAACTTGTAAATTTACTTTAGGAACCCCCGTAAACAAAAATTGAGTCCGGGCGAAGAAAAATTACGTCAACTTTGTGACGTCACATGTAGACAATCGCATTATAGCTTGGTACTCTATTGTGCATCTACTCACGTTGACAGAGAGATATTATTTCGATTTTGTTCAATATTTGCAAACATTTTACAAAGTTTATATCATGGAGGATCCACACTCAGATGTGTTGCTGCATCCTGCTACAATGCATTTCTTAGGCATTTTCAATTAAGCCTCAATTTCCAAGCAAATACAACTTTGTTTTACTAGCAAGTCAAGGCTCTGCATATAAACCATGCACGTTCGTACTTTGCATCCCGTGCTGTGGTCTACATGTGACGTCATGACCCAATAGGCACGTACGCCACACGCGCGCTCCGCTATAAATAACTTTTTTAGGAGTACGCCGATGGAACGCCGATGCGAAAAAAGCAACAAAATTGCATGATCCTTTTTTGCCCAACTTAAAGTGGACTTCCACACGATTTCAAGCTTCTAATGATTGAAAGACAGATATTCTAGGACAATAAACACAATTTTGTGTGAAAAAAGTATGATTGTGGGTTCTTATAATTGGCTTTGAAATTCTAATGACACAAATTCGCGAGCGAGCTTGTTCTATCCCACAATGCACCAATTTGTGACGTGCGACCCTCACTATGCGCCTATCTATGTTTTTACACTGCAGCGAATGTGTTCTTTTGATCGGACCAATACAATGCTCGATCATGAATAGTTTAGTCCACGATGCGCCACTCAACCGTGCCTTTGAGCATTACTACATTGTTGAACCGTTTGAAAATATACTTGCCTGCCCGAAATTGTAACACGTTTGGCTTTCATTGGAATTTGAATAGACACAAACGTGGTTATTGAATTTCCTGGCTCTGCATGGCCGGCTATTATGAATGACACATGCAGTGATCACAATGCAGTGGCACCGGATTCAAGCCTACTCAAGAAATTGAGCAAAGTGAGGGTGCTACATAATACCCTAGTCACACCGCAAGACCAAACCCAGACCGACACCAAACCGAACTAAATTACAAATTTCGCTTTATCGGGCTCCGACAAGAGACCGAACTGGGGCTAGCAGTCACACCAAAATCATTCGGTCTTATATTCATCGCGTGAATTCGGTTTGCATTCGGCCGAATCAAGACCGATACGACCCCGATAATATTTGAATGGACCCCGACATGAAACCGACAATTCCGAACTCACATGTAACGCAGCCCGAATTCATTCCACTAGTATAAATACGACACTTGGGTTTACTCTACATCTGAACGATAATCATTTCTGATATCAGTTTCATGTTCTATTTCCCAACTCAACATTACGAAAATGATTGTTTGCGAATTTTTGTCTTATTTATGATTCATTATAATTTTTTTTCAAAGTACAAGATGAAGTAATCCTGAACTTAAACATGTTAAATGAAACAACATATGACTTGTACTTGGAGGGAGCTGGCTATATTATGTTGCTTCTTTTGAAAGTGAAATTATGGAATATTTCACTGAATATTATTATCCCATTCTAATCACAATATATATTTCTGGTCCGTTTATTTATGTGTTTGAATCAATTATTTTTAAAAGCTGTATCACTTTGGTGATCCCTCGCATATATATCACCAAGTTGATTTATATCCTTCGGGCTTATGTCAAGTTTATAATAGCTTCTGACCACTCGAGCAATGAAAATTAAGGGGTTTCAGGGACGAGCGCCATACTAGGGTTTTCTCGGGGTTTTTCTATAGCTCAGTTGGTAAGAGCACCGGACTAGCAATCCGGAGGTCTCGGGTTCAAATCCCGTTGAAATCCCATTTTCTTTGCTCCTTTTCAATCACATTATCTGGTCAGTTTCTTTATGTGTTTGAATTGAATATTATAATGATATAAATACAAAAGTCATTAAACAGCAGTAATGTTTTATATTTAGTGATTGTATATGTTTTTAGTTGTGTCTACTTAACTTCTAGACTCATAAATTACTTAAAAGGGACCTATTAGCAGTGTCCACAAACTTCCGAGTGTTTTTTCACATACCTCGTTGTATTCATATCACCAATTTAAGAACAGGTTTTGGGGCACGTTGTTTTGATGTATGCTTAAAGTATTTCGAAAATCTCTATTGGAGAATTCCAACTGTAAATGACGTTGGTGTAATGAGTAGGGGAGTTGCAATTCGCACATAACTCGGTCACATGACATGTCATTACCTCGGAATGATCAGTGGACGTTCATTCTTCAAAGTAATCGTGAACATACATAACGTAATAATTGTGTACGAGGTCCACTCATAAAATAAAAATTATCATGGAAATCAATTATGAATATCTTTCAAGTATGATGAAAGAGACCCCAATCAAACTATTAGTATTATGGGATGGTGGTCTTTATATTACATATAATTTTGTATTAGCCCATCTTTAGTACGTGTTTGTGTGAATGTGCGTAAGTGTGTGTGTGTGTGTGTGTGTGTGTGTGTGTGTGTGTGTGTGTGTGTGTGTGTGTGTGTGTGTGTGTGTGTGTGTGTGCGTGTGTGTGTGTGTGTGTGTGTGTGTGTGTGTGTGTGTGTGTGTGTGTGAGCGTGTGTCACCCCCACAATTATCGACTCTCTAACATGCCACTTACAAATAGACATAATAATGCTGTTGCCGAACGTTTGTGGGTTTATACATTTTATTGCTTTTAGTTCTTGTATATATTTAAACAAATTTCTTGACTATAATTATATTCATAGCACGGCTCAAAGCAATAGAGGATATATTTTTTTCCAGAAAAAAAAGTATAGGTAAATATGCCCAAGATATCAACCCTCTTCCAAATACCGGATGTGCTTATAAGTGGGTAAATATCGCATCGCTCGAGGGCTATTCGGTCTTGATTCGGTTTGGTATCGGTGTAGTTGCGGGCATCATTTGAGTACAACATTTCTTTTTTCTTGCGGTTTCAGTTCGGCCGAATCCAAATGGCATTAAAACCGAACCCAGCCCGAATTTTCACTCCGACACCAGATGGAATCCACTCCGAATCCTCCCCGCATTCCCCGAACCGTCCCCGACACGACTCCGACACGTCCCCGCAAGCACCCCGATACTTTGTCGGAGTGGGTTCTTTCAAGCATGCTCGAAAGAACCCACTCCGACAAATTCGGAGTCCGAACTGGACCTCGACAAGAGACCGACAATTCCGATACCACTTCGACACCAAACCGCTAGCACCCCGAACGTCCCCGCAACGTCCCCGAATTATTCGGTCTCGTGTCGGTCTGGATTCGATTTGCGGTGTGACTGGGGTATGAGTGTCTCATGATTGTGTGCAGTAAATTTATTTATTTCCTCAGAGTTAATGACATTAGAAAAATCTCTTAGAAATCAACCAAAGAGAGTCAAATCGTGAAAATATTCAAGCACATCCATACATTTATTTCCAATATACTGTACTTTTTAAAAACTCGTCCGGAATTCTCCTTTAAGGATTTCTTTGAAAAAAAAGAATGTGGTGTCCAGTTTGCGAGAGTGCGTGCTCCGACACCAGGCCCCAAAATGGCTGTTTTTCGGGGGGGGGGGGGTTTGAACCCCCCCCCCCCTTTTTAAATTTTAGCCGGTCTCGAGACCACTTACAAGCGGTCTCGACCCTCATTAACCTGGTCTCGGCCTCGAAAATTTGCGAAGAAACCCGGTCTCGGGCTCGAAAATGTTGAAATTTCTTGGTCTCGGCTTCAAAAATTTTCCACGAGATAATATTGAAACAATTGGCAATTTCCGATGTTAAATTGCTAAAATGTTCAAGCTCGCTGCGCTCGCATTCGTATATATATAATATTCTACAACCTCGGGTGTTTATATACTCCTTTCAAAACGAAATATCATAATACGAATATACCCATACAATAATATTCAAACAAATGGCAATTTTAGATGTTAAATTGCTAAAATGTTCAAGCTCGCTTCGCTCGCATTCTTATATATATATATTATATTCTACAACCTCGGGTGTTTAATATTACCCTTCAAAACGCAATATCATAACACGAATAGACCCTTACAATAATATTGAAACAAATGGCAATTTCAGCCGTTAAATTGCTAAAATTTTCAAGCTCGCTTCGCTCGCATTCGGTATATATGATATTCTACAACCTCGGGTGTTTATATCCCAGCTAGCCACCTGACGTCGTGCCAACGTTGGGCCGATGTCATTTTCGTTGTAAGGGGACGTTGGGTCAACATGCGACATGCGACGTCACCGCGACGTAAAAATGTCCGCCAGCCCAACATCAGCTCGGCGTCTTTTTTTAATGCTGGCCCAACATCATTTTGCGATTTCGGCCCAACATCAATTATTGACAATGGCCCAATGTCAGTTCTAACGTAGGCCCAACATCGATTCCTGACGTTGAGAGAACATCACGTTCTGACGTTGGCCCGACGTTAAAATGTCCGCCAGCCCAACATTGTCCCAACATCATTTTGTGATGTCGGGCAAATGTCAATTTCCGACAATGGCCCAACACCGAATCCTGACATAGGACAGACATCAAATTCTGATGTGGGTTCGACGTTAAAATGTCCGCCAGCCCAACATCGTCACTACGTCATTTTGTGATATTGGCATAACGTCAGTTTCCGACAATGGCCCAACATCAACTCATGACATTGGACCAACATAACATTATGATGTCGGCTCGAGGTTAAAATGTCCGCTAGCCCAACATTGTCACGACATCATTCTGGGATGTTGGCCCAACGTCAATTTCCGCCAATGGCCCAATATCAAATCCTGACGTTGGGCCAACATCAAATTCTGACGTTGCCCGACATTAAAATATCCGCCAGCCCGACATTAGCCCAACGTTATTTTTTATTGTTGGCCCAACATCAAATCTTGACGTTGGCCCAACATCAAATATTGACGTTCGCCCGACGTTTGAATGTCCGCTAACCCAACATTGGCCCAACGTCATTTTCTGATGCTGGACCAACATCAAAATTTGACAATGGCCCAATGTCAAAATGGCCAACGTAGGACCAACATCAAAAACGTAAAAAGAAATTGGAAAACATGCATAGATTCCACGTCCGATCCATGCATTTTGTTTAACCTTTACACACATTCATTCATAAATCATAATTCTATAAATATCCTATACCTACACCTATTGCCTACTCCTAAACCTATCATCCTATCGTCCTACAAACATAGGTCGCAATCGGTATAATATATATATATACCTCTTCTTAGCATGAATGTTTTGTAATGGTTAGTATTTGCAGAGCGTTGAATCTGAAATAATCCACCTTCAAATCATATTCATAACACTATTTAAAGGTGTTATTTATATTCTTATATATCCTTCTAAATTATATACAGCAGCAAGGACATGAAAAAAGTATATTTTTTAATATAAATAATTCCAAAAATCGAACATTTTCATTTCACTTACGATCGCTTATAATCGATCATGAATTCCACGATAGCAGTACTTCTTTTTTTTTTACTTTTGAATTACTAATGTTTGTAATCGATTAAACGAAATTCAATTCATTCAAGATTCTCAAAGCAAGTTAACAAAAATATTATATATTATTATATATTATATATTATTAAGTACCCAGCTAGCTAACTGACGTCGGACCGGTGTCGGCAGGTCGTCGGCAAGATCGCGGTCGGCAAACAGACGTCGCGCCAACATTACGCCTACGTCGAATTTAAGTTGGAGGTTTTGAAAATGAAATAAGTCGGAAAATGGTTGTAGTTGAATGTCGTGCCGATGTCATTAAGCTGACGAAAAAAATACTTCTCAAATAAAACGTCGCGCTAAAATCGCACCAATGCCGAAACTGATACCAATTTAAGAGCTCGATAAAGGGTTGTAATATTAATGTTGGGCCGATGTCAATAAACCAACATGAATATGACATCTCAAATATGACGTTGGGCCAATGTTGTACCGATGTCGGAATATATCATTTTAAGAGGTCGGTAAATGGTTGTGGAATTGATGTCGGACGGATGTTATTAATTGGACATCAATATGACATCACAAAATTTAATATGACGTCAAGCCGATATCGCGCCGATGTCAGAATTGGCAGCAATGACACAAGTCGGCAAATAGTCATGAAATCGATGTTCAGCCGATGTCAATATTCTGACATGAATATGTCATCTCCAATATGACGTAGGGATAATTTCGCGCCGATGTTGGAACTGGTAGCAATTAAAGAGGTCGGTAAATGGTTGTAACATTGATGTCGGACCAATGTTTTTCATTGGACATCCATATGACATCTCAATTATGACGCCAAATCGATATCCTGCCGATGTCATAAATAGCACTAATGAAACTAATCAGTAAATAGTCATTAAATGGATGTTGTGCCGATGTCAATAATTCGACATGAATATGACATCTCAAATATAAAATCGGCCTTCTATCGCCCCGATGTTGGAACTGGTAGTAATTTAAGGGGTCGGTAAAACGTTGTGAAATTTATGTCGGGCCAATGTTATTAATTAAACATAAATATGACAACTCAAATACAACTTTGGGCCTATACCGCACAGAATTTATAGCAATTTCAAAGGTCGGTGAAAGGTTTTTAAATAGATGTCGGGCGGATGTCATTGCTCCTACATAAATATGACATCTTTATTAAGACGTCAGTCCGATATTGTGATGATGTTGGATCTGGTAACAATTTAAGAGGTCGGTACATGGTTGTGAAATTGATGTCGGACCAATGTTTTTAATTGGACCTCAATATGATATCTCAATTATGACGTCACACCGATATCTTGCCGATGTCAGAATTGGCAGCAATAAAACAAGTAGGCAAATGGTCATCAAATCGATGTTGCGGCCATGTCAAATTGTCAATACTGCGACATGAATATGAGACCCCAAATTTGATGTCGGTCCAATATTGTGCCGATGTTAGAACTTGTTAGCAATTTAAGAGTTCTGTATATGGTGTTTAGTTTGATGTCAGCCCGATGTAATTTATTAGACATCTATACTATGACGGCAAACATATATTCCGCCGAAGACAGAACCTTCAGCAACGGAACAAGTCGGCATATGGTAAAATTAATGTCCTGTCATTAATCCGTCATAAATATGACATCTAAAATATGGCGTCGGTTCGACAGTGTGCCGATGATAGAGCTGGTAGCAATTTAAGAGGTCGTTATAATAAATGGTTGTAAATTTGATGTCGGGCCGATGAAGTTAATTAGACATCTGAAATATGACGTCAAACCGTTATCCCGTCGATGTCAAAACCGTTATCAATGGAACAAGTCGGCAAATGGTCATTAAATTAATGTCGTGCCCATGTCATTAATCCGACATGAATAAGAGATCTCAAATATGACGTCGGGCTAATATCGCGCCGATGTTGGAACTGGTAGCAAATTAAGAGGTTGGTCAAAAATTGTAAAATTGATGTTGGGCTTATGTTATTAAATATACATAAATATGACAGCTCAAATATGACGTTGGGTCAATTTTGTACCGATGTCGAAACTGGCGACCATTTGCCGGCTTGTTTCATGCTGTCAGTTCTGACATCGGCATGATATCGCTATGGAGTCATCATGGAGATGTCATATTCATGTCTAATCACTGACCTCGCCACAACATCAATTTAATGAACATTTGCCGAGTTGTGTCATTGCTGCAAGTTCTTACATCGGCTTGACATCATAGTAAAGAGGTCACATTGATGTCTAATTAATAACATCGAACCGACATCAATTTTACTACCATTTACCGACCTCCTAAATTGCTATCATTTCCAACATCGGCGCGATATTAGCACGACGTCACATTCATGTCGGATTATTGACATTGGCTCAACATCAACTTAATGACTATAAGCCGATTTGATTCATTGTTGCCCATTCTGACATCGGCAGGATTTCGGTTCGACGTCAAAATTGATATGTCATATTTGTGTCTCCTTAATAATATCGACCCGACATCAATTTCACAACCATTTACCGACCTCTCTATTTGCTACCAGTTCCAACATCGGCGCGAAATTAGCCCGATGTCATTTATGAGATGTCATATTCATGTAGCACTATTGACATCGGCGCAATATCAATTTTATGACCATTTGTCATATTTATGACGGATTATAATGACAGGACATTAATTTTACCATTTGCCGACTTGTTCCGTTGCTGAAGGTTATGTCTTCGACGGAATATATGTTTGCCGTCATAGTATAGATGTCTAATAAATTACATTGGGCTGACATCAAACTAAACACCATTTACAGAACTCTTAAATTGCTAACAAGTTCTAACGTCGGCACAATATCGGACTGACATCATATTTGGGGTCTCATATTTATATCGGAGTAATGACATTGGCCCGACATAAATTTTACAACCTGTTTCCTACCTTCTATATTGCTACCAGTTCCGATATTCGCGCGATATTAGCCCGACGGCATATTTGACATGTCATATTCATGTCGGAGTATTGACATTGGTGCAACATCGATTCGATGACCATTTGCCGACTTGTTTTATTGCTGCTAATTCTGACATCGGCAGGATATCGGTGTGACGTCATAATTAAAATGTCATTATTGAGGTTCAATTAATAACATTGGCGGACATTTTAATGTCGGGCCAACGTCAGGATTTGATGTTGGCCCTTTGTTGGGTAACTGACATTGGGCCAGTGCCAACAATTAATGGTAAGCCAACATCACAAAATGACATTGGGCCAATGTTGGGCTGGCGGACATTTGATCGTCGAGCCCACATCAGAATTGTATATCTCTCCTATGTCAGGATTCGGTGTTGGGCCATTGTCGGAAATTGACATTGGCTTAACATCACAGAATGATGTTGTGACAATGTTTGGCTAGCGGACATTTTAACCTCGAGCCCACATTATAATGTTATGTTGGGCCAATGTCATGAGTTGATGTTGGGCCATTGTCGGAAATTGACGTTATGCCAATATCACAAAATGACGTAGTGACGATGTTGGGCTGGCGGACATTTTAACGTCGAACCCACATCAGAATTTGATATCTGTCCTATGTCAGGATTCGGTGTTGGGCCATTGTCGGAAATTGACATTTGCCCGACATCACAAAATGACATTGGGCCAATGTTGGGCTGGCGGACATTTTAATGTCGAGCCCACATCAGAATTTGATATCTCTCCTATGTCAGGATTCGGTGTTGGGCCATTGTCGGAAATTGACATTGGCTTAACATCACAGAATGATGTTGTGACAATGTTGGGCTGGCGGACATTTTAACGTCGGGCCAACGTCAGAACTTGATGTTCTCTCAACGTCAGGAATCGATGTTGGGCATACGTTAGAACTGACATTGGGTCATTGTCAATAATTGATGTTGGGCCGAAATCGCAAAATGACGTTGGGTCAGCATTAAAAAAAACACGCCGCGCTGATGTTGGGCTGGCGGACATTTTTACGTCGCGGTGACGTCGCATGTTTAATGTAGGCCAAACGTCCTCTTACAACGAATTTTACATCTGCCCAACGTTGGCACAATGTCAGGTGGCTTACATGGTTATTCCGTTGTGCTTCCTAAGAATTAGAGGAAAGTGAGTATACAGGTATTGGTAAAAGTGCCTAATTAACAGACAAATCTCAACTTTTTGTCAAACTTTGAATCACTCCCACACAAGTTCGGCTTAGAATGATACGTACACCATGCATCCATAATTAGTCGTCATGTATGAGATGTCATATTCATATCGGACTATTGACATTGGCGCAACATCAATTTTATGACCATTTGCCGACTTGTTTCATAGCTGCCAGAGGCTGACATCGGCAGGATATCGCTATGGCGTCATCAATGAGATGTCATATTCGTGTCTAATCATTGACATCGGCACAACATCAATTTAAAGACCATTTGCCGAGTTGTTTCATAGCTGCCAGTTCTGACATCGGCAGGATATCGCTATGGCGTCATCAATGAGATGTGATATTCATGTCTAATCATTGACGTCGGCACATCAATTTAAAGACCATTTGCCAAGTTGTTTCATTGCTGCAAGTTCTTACGTCGGCGTGATATTGGCCTGACATCATATTGTTGATATCATATTGATGTCCAATTAATAACATTGTGCCGACATTACTTTCACAACCATTTAGCGACCTGTTAAATTGATACCAGTTCCAACAACGGCGTCATATTGGAGATGTTATATCCATGTCGGATAATTGACATCGGCTCAACATCAACTTAAAGGAACTACAGCGTCTTTTGGCCTAATTTTCACAATTCGGCTCTCTATAAGTAATTTTTCCCAAAGAAAAAGAATTTAGCAGTCATTTTTCATGAAATCAATCAATTTTGGGGTAATTAATCAATATCTTATTGTCCTGGGAACGCCCCTTTTAAATCGCCAAAATGTGACGTCATCTAAAGACCGGACTAATGAATTAAATTCTGTAGATGACGCGTCATGACGTAAACAAATGAATTGTTAATCACACGTCGATCACGCCGCCGATTCCGGACGCTAAATGTGGGTGGGGCGTAAACTGGCTGCTAAGTGAGATTTGGCATCAGAAAACTAGTCTTAAATCACTACTGTGTTTAATTTCATGGATTTTTCTTCGGCATACCTATGTTTCAAGTCATCAACTATGGAATAAGTGTCAAAGTATGTTGTATTCTGTAGGTCCTTTAATGACTATTAGCCGACTTGATTCATTGCTGCACATTCTGACATCGGCAGGATTTCGGTTTGAGGCCAAAATTGAGATGTCCTACTCTTGTCTCATTAATAATGTCGACCCGACATCAATTTTACAACCAATTACCGACCTCTTTACTTGCTACCAGTTCCAACATCGGCGCGATATTAGGTCGACGTCATATTGGAGATGTCATATTCATGTCGGATTATTGACATCGCCACAACATCAATTTAATGACCATTTGCCGAGTTGATAGTGTGTTGCAAGTTCTTACATCGACCTGACATCATATTTAAGAGGTCACATTGATGTCTGATTAATAACATCTGCCCGATATCAATTTTACAACCATTTACCGACCTCCTAACTTGCTATCAGTTCCAACATCGGCGCGATATTAGCTCGACGTCATATTGCACATGTCATATTCATGTCGGGATGTTTACATCGGCTGAACGTCGATCTATGACTATTTGCCGACTTGTTTTATTGCTTCCAATTCTAACATCGGCAAGATATCGGTGTGACGTCATAATTGAGATGTCATATTGAGGTCTAATTAAAAACATCGACGCGATATCAAGTTCACATCCATTGACCGACCTCTTAAGTTGCGATTTCTCCGACATCGGCATAACATTGTTCTAATGTCATATTTGAGATGTAATATTCTTGTTCGATTATTGACATCGGCCCGACATCAATTGTACAACCCTATACCGACCTCTTGAACTGCTCGCAGTTTCGACATTGACGCGATATTTGCCCGACGTCATTTTTCTGTCAGCACAATGATATCGGTCGGACATTCAATTGCAACCATTTCGCGAAAAATTCGCATTTCGCGTAAACTCGACATTGGCGTAATGTTGGGGCGACATTAGTTTGCCAACCGCGATATGCCGACATCCGGCCAACAACTTTCGACATCGGCCCGACGTCAGGTGGCTAGCTGGGATATTACCCTTCAAAACGCAATAACATAACACGAATATAGTATATTGAAACAAATGGCAATTTCAGATGTTACATTGCTAAAATTTTCAAGCTCGCTTCGCTCGCCTTAATAACGCCATATCATAAGTCATAAACGAATATACCCATACAATAATATTGAAACAATTGGCAATTTCCGATGTTAAATTGCTAAAATTGTCAAGCTCGCTTCGCTCGCCTTAATAACGCCATATCATAAGTCATAAACGAATATACCCATACAATAATATTGAAACAAATGGCAATTTTCCGATGTTAAATTGCTAAAATTGTCACGCTCGCTTCGCTCGCAATCGTATATATATAATATTCTACAACATCGAGTGTTTATATATTACCCTTCAAAACGCAATTATATAACACGAATATACCCATATAATTATATTGAAACCAACGGCAATTATAGATGTTAAATTGCTCAAATTTCAAAAAGCGCTCCGCTCGCTCCCCCCTCCCCCACTGAGAGGGGTTCTCAACCAATGGTCTTGGTCTCGGCCTCGAACAAATTTTGACGGACCGTGGTCTCGGTCTCGAAAATTCTTAAGGTACTTGGTCTCGACTTCGAAAATTTTACAAAATAACCCCCCCCCCCCCCCTTGAAAAAAATCCTGGGTACGCCACTGGGGCAGGGGAGTCCCATTTACGTTGACTGTAAGCTGGCGGTTAGCTTCCTTGGTGTTCAGATGCATGAAGGCGGTTGCATTTGTTTTTGCGGCGCTCAGCTTGAGTCTCCAGGTCTTCAGGTATGTTACAAAGGCGTCTTCTACTTTGGTCCAACTTTTGTCAGAGTAGAGGAGGGCAAGGTAGTCTGTGTAGCCATACTGTTGTGAAGCAGTCTTGGGCATGTCACTGATGTATATGTTGAATAGCATGAGTGCCATGACTGAGCCTTGGGGGAGAATACATTCATTAAAACAACTATTATGTTTGTTCCAGCATCACTGAAGTGGTCAGTTCCATCAATTAACATGTGTATTTCATTTATCATTATTACCATTATTGTCATTAATATTATAATTATTATTGTCATTAATACTATAATTATTATTGTCATTAATATTATAATTATTATTGTAATAAATACAGTTTTTATCTTTGTTTTTCTATTTATTCAAGTTGACTCCGATCCACCATTCCACCCATGTCGTTACCACCCGTCCGAACAGTCAACTCATTTCTGCGAGAGCTGCAAGCAGTTGTCATGTGGAGACTGCGTTGCCGATAAACATAGCGGCCACGATCTCCCCCCTGTCGGGAGGTACATCAGTAAACTAAAACAACAGCTCAACGAAAGCAGTGCAGATGTAAATGAGATTAGGCAAAGGCTTGCCACGCTGAAGGTAAAACCAAGGTCCCAGACCAATGATGTATTAGCTAGAAATTTAGAGGATGATATCAATAAAGCTTTCGAGGAAGATGTTCATGCGCTCGCTCAAAATAAAACTAAGCTTTTAAAACAAGTCCAGGCGATAAAGTCTTCATGTAACGGAAACATATATGATGATATGTCACAAAAGCTCGATACGTGTGGATCACTTATAGAAAAGGCAAAAGCAGGGGATGATATTGTCGATGATTTCAATAAGATAGAACAAGTCATGCATACTGTACAGACGCTAAAAGAGGCCTCGGCAAAAGAAGGTGTATTAACGCAACTTGATGACCTCCCCGTTACGTTCATCCCAAACCCAACAACAAGCTTTGGGCGTCTTGAGGAGTCCACAGGGTGGTATCTTGAGAAGAAGATTGATCTCCCTGAGAAAAAGGTCGAGAATATGAATGCGTGTATAGCACTGAGTGGGAGGAGGGAGGTAGCCGTAGGGTATCACACTGGAGGGGTGGACCTCATTGGGATTGATGATGAGCAAAAGAGGAGGGTGTTAGATGACATCAAAGTTAAAAACATTGTGCAAATAGATGACAACAAGTTTATTGTGCGTAATTCATCTGGAGTAAAATGTTACTCGATTGATACAACAAGCGGAACATCGTCAAGTACTGCCTCCTACATGCCCTACGCGGTGAGAAAGTCACATGGCAATGCTCGTTTATGCTTGAGCATTGATGCAGGAAAGATGATCTACGTGGGATATACTACGTCAAAAGAGATAGACGTGTTCGAGCGTTCAGGGGGACAGCCAATCAAGACCATCAAGACCGATCTGAAGCCATGGTCATTATCCATCATGAAGTTCGGCAACCTCGCTGTCACAGAATGCACTGAAGGCATACAGGATGCGGTGCATGTTATCACACAGGACGGGAAGGAGGTATGCAGGATACCTCGTGATGATGGCCTTAGGCCTTACTCAACCTGTGATCAGCAAGACAACATCTACGTCGCATTGCGGGCCGGTAACCATGGTAACGAACATACAAGTATCAAAAAATACTCGGCAGACGGGAAATACCTGGAGACGATCACTAGAGAGTTCCAAACCAAGCTTTGTAAAACGGGTAGTTGTCTACAGCTGGCATGTCTCTCTCCCTCCGAGCTGGCTGTATGCGACCAGGCTTCAGTACACATCTTCCGCAGACGACCATCACTCTCTCAACTCTTGGAGCTGAACAAATAACTAACTTGTTACAAGATATTCCATCTATCTCTCTTCATCTCCACGTCTATATACTCCCCATTCCCTATCAAAGAGAATGACGCATTGATGTCATCAATCATGAAGTAAGGCAACAATGATGTCATAAAGTACACTGAAGGCATGACTTATTTCGTTTACCTGGTTGTGGTGCTCTTGCCCCTTACTCAACATGTGATAACTAAGACAATATATACGTGACTCGCATTGCAGGAAATACAAGCATCACGAAATACTTGGCAGATAGGAAATATCTGGTGACAATCACTAATGAACTCCAAGCAGTCCACACTGAGCATGCTGAGTCTTGTAGATAGTAAATATGGTTACATCCATGGGCGTATGAGCACATTTTCACAGGGGGGCTGAGGTATTTTGCCTGAATAATTATACTTTCCATTTTCACCAGACAAGTAAACAAAACAAAAAAGGCCTTCGCCTCTTTGATGCCCGAAAATTATGTTTTTGATATCAAATCCGAAAAAACATGATTTTACCAGAATATGGGACTGTTTTGCCCGAAATGACGTAACATCACTCTGCCCGAAAATTACTTGAGTTTGCCCGAATATGACTTAATTTTGCTCGAATACGACACGGATTTGCCCGAATGTGACATGGTTTTGCCCGAATGTGACATGGTTTTTCCCGAATGTGACATGGTTTTGCCCGAATACGACAAGGATTTGCCCGAATGTGACATGGTTTTGCCCGAATATGACATGGATTTGCCCGAATATGACATGGTTTTTCCCGAATGTGACATGGTTTTTCCCGAATATGACATGGTTTGGACCGAATATGACATATTTTGCCCGAATTTGAGGTGCTTTTTGCCCGAATTTGGTCGTTTTCAAAACTCAAGGGGGCTATATGGTTACAGATGGTATGATTCTCTCCCTCCGAGCTGGCTGTATGCGACCTGGCTTCAGCATACACATCTTCCGCAGCCGACCATCACTCTTTCAACTCTAATTATAGAACTGACCAAAAGACTCGCTTTTTTCAAGATAAAAAAGTGCTTCCGATATGCATACATTATACAAAGAACCACCTCAACATGTCCCCTCCTAGACTTTGCAATTCATATAGCGTTAATACAGGGCCCATTTCGTTCCAGTACATGCAGTATGCAATTAATGGGTTAACCCCCTTCTTTAAAAGGGCATGTACATCTACATGTAACAACTGTCAGTATGACTGTGGGAATATCTACTGTTTATAAGCTCTCAAAAATATGTGGGCCCTCGCAGACAATACATTGATAACTCGTCTGCAACATGTTCAATCATTCTTCAGGCATGTTGAGATGTCAGTGCAAACTCTGGACCAGTCTGATCTAACCAGTGAAAAGAAAACCCAGACCATCAATCTTCACAATATACACATTACACGTACATAGTTTTATACAGCTTCGTGTCCGCATGCATGACAACCAAGAGGCCTTTCGAATCATGCAAGTATATTGAGAAATGCCGTGTGGAATAGAGATTACACGAGTTGGGGATCATAAACAAACGAACGTCACATGGAGCCAGTGCAGTGAGGGTCGTGGCTGAAACAGAAACCGTGTGCAGTGTCATGATATTCTCCAAGGTTCTTACAAACCGCCTGCAAGAGTACCCAATATCACCGACAGCCCTGATCACCGATAGTACCCTCATCAAGTTGATGAACATTGATAACATTGTACTATTGTACTATTTCACCGAAACAAGACTCTCGTGATTACCCGCCAGCTGAAGCATCGAAGCATCATACTTGTTAATTGACGGCACTGCTCCTAATATTTTATCTTTGACACAGATGACATTGAGTCAACCATGCAATACAAATTTGATAACATTCAGATAGTTGGTGTAACTGAAACAATATTCAATCTCGAAAAAAAGGAGATGATGTCAGTCACCTGTCGGATTTTCGCTTGTTTCATCGTGACTGTCCAGGCTGAACCGGTAGTAGTGACTGTATCAACGTCAACAATAACATCAACCTGATGTAAAATGGGTAAAGCTTACAAGATTATTATTCCAGTCTATTACGGTTGTCTACATCAAAACCCTCCACGAGTATTGATCACATTGATGTCTAGAACGCCATCCGTAGACTGAACTCTCTAAACGCCGTTCATCCATATGACATTCCGATACGTCTCATGCAAGAAATGTGCATGGACTCTCGTAGCACTCATGCAATTAAGTTAGCCATCGTCTGCCGTTTTCACCGTTTGAAAAACGTTCAGGGGGGCTGCAGAACCTCTAGCCTCCACCTCTGCTGTGTACACCTATATGCATTCACGCAATGTACTTTCGCCCATTTCTGGAGTTTAGCGAAAGTCCAACCACATCATATCGAAAAATGTTCATTTTAACAAAAGTTATAAAGATCTTGCTAAGTTTTGAACACCATTGCAACATGATATCACTTTCCCTTCCATTCGCCATGAACTAGAGCCAAAGACCAACAACTCAGAAATGCACACAACCTGCCCATACCACAAATAAGAACAATTTAACAATTGAACAATAATTAGCAATTTACTGCTTTTGTTATATGTTCGATTGTATCAACTTATCTTGTTTTCATGATCATCTGATGTTAATGGTGCACCTGTAAAGTGTCAGATATTGCCCAAAATTACATGTTAAGCCCTCTGCAGACAGAGCCGACTCGACCCGATCCGACTGGTTTCAATCACGATAGAGTTGGGCCCGGTCGGTCGGTCGGATCCGATTCATCGTGTTAAATCGGCCCCAACTGGCATCCGACTGTCTCTCGACTGGCAAAATGTGTGTCGCGAGGCACTGAAAAATGAGCCGATCCGAATGATAACCAGTCGAATCGGGTTGTGTCGGCTCTGTCTGCAGAGGGCTTAAGACTTCAATCCTATACCAAAATCATTGTAAGATATGTCCAAATGATGTGTGAAAGTTTCATTGAAAAGGACCACTGCTTTCCTGGATAAAAAAGCGGAAATTTGCTTCAGCTTTTACAACAAATTACTGTATAACGTGTATGAGGTTTATGACCGTTCATTGACGCTCTTAAGCTGAATGATTATCAATGATAGATATCGTCATACTTAAGGGGCATTTGACAAAAATATAACCCTATTTTATTCTTCTCTTACCATAAGCCAAACAACACGGTAGAAGAGAAATGTGGAAGCTCCAAGTAATTTCCGTGGAGTTAGACACTGTATGGTTTCACTTTAAAGTATACTTTGATTTCCTTTAAAGGACAAAGTCACTCGGGCAATTGTTGTTTGCACTATAAGAAACTAAATAGGATGGCAAAGTTGTGGATAACATAATTATGGGGAATAGTCCACAAACTTATTAGAGTGATTTGCCAATTTGAGAAATAAATTGGCATCTTTAAAGAACCATAGTTTCCTTGTATCTTGCCCGATCATGCTCTAACTTTTAAAAAAATGATTCCTCCTTAACTCTTACACCCTATTAAAGGGATAGTTCAGTTGTGGTAAAGAGAGTACAGTTTTGGTCAAACTGAATTTTAGCAACCAAAACCTTCACCATTATATTACAAACTAATAGTTATAACTGCACCATGCTCGAAAGGAATACAAAATTACAAATGACTTAGTAAAAAACATGTTATCATAAGAGCCGTTAAAACTCAAGAGGGCGCTATTTTTTTTTAAATCATTGGTTTTAGCCTTTTTTCATACAAAATTGTGCATTTAATGTTTGTTAAAATAATAATTCAATAGAGATATCATCAACGACTTTTTAAAAACCTATTATGATTTTGTTCAAAGTAGTCTTCGAGCATTTTTTGAAATTTTTCTAAAAAGTCTAAATATCGCCCGGTGATTGCCGGTGAAGAACATTTTAAATAAAAAATATATTTATGGATATTCCAGCCGTTTCTGAACCGGTTTTGATCAAATAAAGTTGACTCTGTCATTTAAATATTATGCTCTTTCAAATTTGACACTCAGTTTTTCATTATCTCACAAACAAAAACAAAAACTCAACTATCCCTTTAAAGCAGCACCTTGCTTAGGTTTCGTGGTCCCTCAAACAAGGGATAGTCCAGTTTTGGTTCAGAATTCAGAATTCGAAAGTTAGAGCACACATTTTGAAAGACAGAATCAATTTGTTTAGTTAAAATTATGAATAGCTGACAAATCCGTAAATATATCCGATTGGCATACATGTTTGTGACCAACTTGAATTAAATATTTTAAGAATTCAAAATGCGTTGATATCCTACATATTTTTGCAAACATCCCAAAAAAATGTTTAAATTGTTTTTGATATCTCTCTATTAAACAATTCTTTTTAACAAACATCACATTCACATCTTTTGATGAAGAAATTGATGAAACTTGAGGTGTCAGGAAGTCGCCCTCTTGTTACAGGGCTGCTTTCATTCAAAGCACAGCCGGTAATGGCCGCTGCTTTGTTTTAAATGAATACAGCCCTGTAACATAATCGTTTAATATATGTTGTACTACATATTCAAGCATCATTGCATACAGTTTTAGTCTAATAATAAAATTCTGTTTAATTACCAAAACTGTATTTTCCCTTTAGTTCTTTGATATTGTCATTGCATTTATATCTTGTGTTTTCAAGCCTTTATGCATGGTATAAAATAGAACGGTGTTATTCCCGTTTTAAAATTGTATATTAGCATATTATGTGATAATTATTAAGTTGTGTAATTATCAAATTGCTTCAAAATCATATGACTGCATTATCATTTTTGTTATATATAAACGATAATGAGTACGTATGTATTGTTTTAGTTTGCTAACTTACTTGTAAAGAAACCGGGACTGTTGGTTCATGTCACTTATCAGTCATTATAATTATGCATTGTTTAATGGAATGTACACATTAAAGTACTTCTTCTTGAAACTCCAGTCTTTGATAGAATCGAATATATTTTTTCTTTAGCAGTATGATTTCGATGATGTAGGGAATGATATTGAATGTAAACCTTTATAACTCCCTCTCTCTTCCTCTCATCTTTTCTTTGTAACCGAACAATTAGTTGAATAATGTTAGGACTGTAGAAGTATGATATTGGATTTCATTTCGCATATTCAATATTTTCTCTCCTCTGTAAGAAAAACACAATTTATTATTTTGTTTAATATAATGTGAGCAAGTTATTTATTATACAAAATAGTATACGTTCATAATTTGATCCTTGATGAGGTAAATGATTATGTTCAAAAGATGTGCATAATGCTATTACTAATATGTGTTTTAATTATATTGGAGAAACATATTTTATATACGGTATTCGCCTTGGATTGTCCTTTGTATAGGACGATACATAATATTGTACGAATCAGATTCTACGAACTCGTAATACACGTATTTGTTATATGCTTGCATAGACGTATAACTTTATGTTCCGTTTAACCCCTTGAGTGCCAAGCTCGCATGTTTACACTATACAATGCTATACATAATACACACAAATGCCATAGAGCTGTTCAATATTTGGCATGCCCCATGTCACTTTAAAGTTTAACGTTCGTTTCGTGTTTGACAATGGCTTACTAAGGATACTATACCACATGTATACATACTGATGTAATTTGTAATTTGTACTTTATTCTATTATCATTATATGATATTAATTACAACCGTCTATGTTCGTATCTCTATCCCGGTCTTGATTTCCTTGTTTTCTGCCTGATGTTGATAACTACACAACCTTTCATGCACAGTTAATTGTTGTACTTTTGTAAATAATACTGAATCATATTTCATAAACGTGCCACGGACTTCATTTGTATATTCACAATGTGCCTTTCTATCAAAATACAGACCGTAATATCTTTTCAGTTATTTCGGGAAAAATATTGCAATCATTTCGTCATTTTGTCATTCAATTTCGTCCCGAGAAGCCGAGAATGTGCCAATGCCAACTTCAATTTCGTCTATTGTCGACCAATTTCACAAAAAGTCCATTCAATTTAGTCGTTCGTCACGCATTTTCGTCGATTACAATTCAAATTCGTGGTCACATTTGCTGAACACATCTGTGACTGACGAATTTGAATTGTACTGGACGAAAAAGTGTGACAAATGACTAAATTGAATGGACTTTTTGTGAAATTGGTCGACAATAGACGAAATTGAAGTTGGCATTGGCACATTCTCGGCTTCTCGGGACGAAATTGAATGACAAAAGTGTTAAAATGAATGGGAAAACCTATATTATTGGACATAATGAATGTATTATTTTCTATTTTTAGATCACTATTAGTTTGTTGATATGGTAGCCAATTATCCTTATGGTACATGTGTATTATCTCGATTGTACCGACACATGAACTGCATTGATACAATATATTTTATCACCTGACTTAGTACATACAGTACATGCCGCGGCCGTGTAATATTTTTGGATATTACATGGGAATATTACACCCCTGCAAGTGACGTCAAGGGGCTATTGTTTACGATACAAAATTTACACATACCGTACGTACCGTACCCGTGTTACTTGTACATGCATAAAGTCATTTATCTCGCGGGCATGCAGCGAACGAAAGAAAATCAGCGATTTTCAGTACAATTGGATCAGAAAGTCGCCAACAAACTGTTATGAGAAGTGGTGGGGTATTCTGCAGTTAAGCCCAATCGACAAATAGTTCTGATAGAAATGCAGTGATCTGAAGAAAGGCAATCGTAAGTACGCCGATCGACTTTATTGTGGATATGAGTGAGTGAATTCTGCGTTGTGCGTGTTGTGTGATGTGTAGCGAGTGTTTCTGTGAGTGAGCGAGTGAAACGGATTTTGACAGTCAGATGATAAAACAGTTGTTAAATTTGTTTGTCGGGAAAATCACGGAATATTCCTACCCTCGGGATTTCAAATGCTATTTCGTGAAGAAAATAAGTCCCTCGCCTTCGTCTCGGGACTTATTTACTCTTCCCTCAATAGCATTTAAAATCCCTCGAGATGTAATATTCCGTGCTATACCCTCCATCGCCATTTAACAACAGTACAATTGTACAGTGGAATAGTTCGATATGACTTTTCGAAATATCTGAGAACTTCAAGTTAATGTTATCACTCAATCATTTTGTATAAATTGTTAATCATGTAACATAGATACATTGGAGATGCCTAATTTCTTCTCATATAAATAATTGCTTTTATATTGCTTTGTTTGTCATTGTTTATTTTGGTAGTTTCTATTACATAATTATGTTCACTTTTCATTTTATCGCATTATGCTGCTTTATATTTCAAATTGAATTGTATTGTATAATTTAATTTATTTGAAATGAAACACGCACATGAAAATTAACACAAAATATGTTTGGTGGGGCAGCTAGGAGAAGCCGAATGCTTGTTATCAAAGGTTCCAAGCTCCATTATGTACATACACTAATTATTAATTTTGGTAAACATGAGATGAAAATTAGCCTTTGAATTTAGTCTAAGCTGGATGCAGAACCGGCTGGCAAGGGCGATTATCACAAGAAACGCGGCGACTACTATATCGTTTAGCCTGACATTTCACATGACGCCCATAATTATATGAAAATCGACATCTCGTGATAATAATGATTTATAAAATAGGTGTATAAACCGATGTACATTTTACTTTCTTTATTCAACTAATCGGGTCCCAATTACACAATATAGCATTTAATTTCTGAGGATCCAACCCAATGTAATTGCATCATTTGAACACTACTTTCTATCTTGTTTGTTTGCTTGAATAGAATAAATGAATTCAATTAAACTGAAATTTAAATTAAATAAAATCATATTTGTTTGTATAATTATTTCATAGTTTGTTTTTATCAATACGATGTCATTTAAAGTACATCATGTTTACTGTCTTTTTTGTCGCATTGCTATTCACTATTATTCTAAGCTCTATTCCAGCAATTTCAGCGAACGCTGGCAAACAGTATATAGGCATGAGTAAATGCTTTTTGATACAGCACTCAGTAACAAGTCATGAACTGATGTAACACATTAACACATTACGTCATAATGCATTAATACTGGTTTGCACCTAAATCAGAAAAAGGGATGACCATCTGTTGGATAATTTTTTTATTTAATTTTATTAATTGACAACTATAATACTTCTTAATCATAATTGTGATAATTTCACGCGAGTTTAATAGCAAAGTGGCGCATTGAGCAAACAAATATCGGGAGGGGGTGGGGGTTATCATGGTTATAGAGGGAACACAGCAAACTAACCAAACTGGAATTAAGATGCTCGTGGGATTAGGGGTTCCTCGATCCCCTTCCACGGTAAAGATTTGCTTGAAATTTGAGGTAGCCTATTGCAGAAAGCTGGGTGTTGGGTTTTGAAAGTGAATGAAAGTACTGCTGAAAACAGCTAATCTTCTGAAAATCGCCAATGAAAACTGAAAGTGTGACACTATATGCAAGTATGTAACAATCATAATTGAAAGCGGTAATAATATTTCAGATTTGCCAAGTTAAGCCAATTGATGACCAAAAAATGACTGTTTTGGGGGGGTCTCGAGACCAAATTTTAGCGGTCTCGCCCGTCATTTTCGATGGTCTCGGCCTCGAAAAGTGCGAAATGTTTTGGTCTGGGCTTCGAAAATAGAAATATGAGAAAACTCTATGGGGTATACCACTCTTCACGCGAAAGCTGGAGGCCGCCATTATTTGCGCGGACTAAATCCACTAATGCAATTCAATAGCACCCATTAAAACCATTGTTAGAATACGTGTACATCTACAAGTATTCTAACAATGGTTTGAATGGGTGCTATTGAAATTCATTAGTGCATGTAGTCCGTGCAAACCTAATAATGGCGGCATCCAGCGTTCGCGTGAAGAGTGGTATACCCGATAGAGTTTTCTCATATTACTTCCAAAGCAGAGATCTGAGTCGGAGTAATGTTACATATAATAAACAGGTATAGTACGATGTATAAAGTAGGATAAACTCTATTCTTGAGTTGCATTATTGCCCTTTAAGCAATAACAATAATTTTAAATTACGTTTAAATACAAAGAGAGAGAAGCTTGTAGTAATTTCGTTTGAAAGATCATTCCAGAATTTTGGACCAGAAAATACAAGTTTTTTGGGCAAATAGTGTACTCGTCAGTGGTAGGTGAAAAGAACCACTCTGCCGAGTGGGGTAAGTATGAAAATAATTATTCTTGTTAAATATCGTCATAAAACTTTCAGGAAGTTCGTTATTGGACAATTTATACATAAATATCCCAACATTATACAAAATATAAGTCAGTTAATTTTAATTCTCTATTTGAATCAAATAATTATGTTATGTGGGCATAAAAACCTTTTTAATTAACAATTCGAATAGCTCGCTTTTGAATTTTAACTAGTTTGTCAAGTAATAATAATGTACTATTGCCCCATACTAAGATCATATTAGTGTTCCAAAAAGGGTATGTAAAACTATAGTAGGAAAAAAATCATTAACCTGTATAAAATTCCAGTATTTCTAGAAATTAAATTACTTAAAAAATTAATATGTGATTTCCAAGATAAATCACTATCAATATATAAGCCCAGGAACTTAATAGTATCCACTCGTTGTAAATGAATATTATATATTAGAATATGTTCTGGGAGTGAATTTATCGTGTAACTAAAAATGACGTGTTTCCAATGCTTGGAGAAAACCGCTTCTCACGGCCTGAGAAGCGGTATGATATTTCAGGTCTCAAGCCTCTGCCTAGTAGAATTTTATCTTGTTGACACCGTTCTTATCCGGCGCTAACGTCTAGCAGATGGTGTCTCAATCAAGACGTCGTGCTGCTAGTCTTGATACACAGACACTACAGACGAGTTTGGGTTATGATGTGTACAGTTATACTGCCACGCGGCAGTTTTGTTTACATTTAGACCCGACGCACTTGCACGTACTGATGGAGCAGTCACACGATGCTTGCGACGACCTGCAACAAGACAATAGAACTTATGAAGGGCCGATCATGTTCGAAATGACTAGACGTTACATCAGAATGCAAATATCGCAATTAATTCGGTATTATTCCCAATTATAGCCATAAATAGGTTGTATGCACTGGCGTAAATCTGTTCGGAAAGCACAATGCATTGGGGGGTCGAGCAATTGTTCACAAACCGTTTGTGAACAATTGCTCGACCCCCCAATGCATTGTGTTTTCCGGACAGATTTACGCCAGTGGTTGTATGTATTACATTTAGGCTAAAGTAAACCTAACATGTTATTTACCGTGCTTCATAAGCATCATAAGCCTACTTTTGGGTTGTCGATCGAACAATAGCACGACTGGTCACGAGGAACGCATGCGCCGTGTGTTCTCTTGCGACGGCAGGTTCCCCGTCGCAAGGTTTTTGAACATCAAAAAGTCGGTTCAAAATCCGTTGCGATCAAAACAATAGAAGAGAGAGAGAAAGAGCATGCGGTTATTGCGGTTATTGCGGTGGCTTCATCTCACCCTATTGACCTATTGAAATTGCATCCATGGCAAATATTCATGGTTTGGTAGACAATACTTAATCCTGAATACTTCAGGCAAGTCTCGTCGCATGCGGTGATTGCGGTGACCTAATGAAATCGTATCCATGGCAACGATGCATGGTTTGGTAGACAATGATTTATCCTGAATACTCCAGGCAAGCCTCCAGATATTTCTGCTTTTCATCAAAAGTTATTTATTCTCATTATACATCTACACACCCTCATCATTGAAAGGGAGGTATTCAACCGACAGGTTTGTATTGTCATGATTGGGATCGGCATCCACATGACAGCGAAGGGGGGGGGGGGGGGGGTCTCGGCTCTTGCGCTCTTGGGCCCAAATAACAGTTGTTATTTTTGTTGTTTTTCTAACTTGTTTACCGCGGTAATTTATATTTGGACCATTTTGGGTCTTTGTATGAGCTAAAAGCCAAAAGCTTGCACGCCGACCCCCGTCCTTTGTTTATATTTTGCAACATTTTTCTTTGTTATGGCTCCATACTAAGCATACTCAGGTTAATTTCATATAAGCTTGGTGCACCAATATGGATGCCCACCGCTAGTATGCTCCCCGGGGAGTAGAGGATGTGTACAAGGTAATTGTTAAATGCGCGGGTCTGACGCTTAGAGGCTATTAGGCGCGATATAAATACGAAATACTAATATTATTAATTATTATTAAATATTATTGTTATTATTATCATTATTACTATTATAATTATTATTAGTAGTAGTAGTAGTAGTAATAGTAGTAGTATAATTATTCCATAATTTGTGCATCATATACACCATATCAATATAAGAGCAGAGAGGTATTAACGCTCATCCTTGAAATGCGAAACATTTTGTGAGTGTTTATATTGTATAGCTGCAGTGAGTTTGTACAACGCGGTAATTTATTACAGACTTTGACACTTTCCGCCTTTCATACGCCCACGTGACCAATCGCAAGCTGTTGCAGGTCGTCGCAAGTCCCGTCTGACTGCTCCATGACGCTCCTCTGTTCTTATCTCGCATCTCTCTTGCTCTCCCTTTCTCCTCTCGATACACCGTCCTACAGTGTTATCTTTGTATTTCTCCCATGCCCCCGTGATTGAGAATAAAATTCATTGTCATTGTCATTCATTGTCATTGTCATTGTCATTGCCATTGTCCTTCGATGCGTGCATGGATCCCATGCCACAAAGCCCGCCTTGTAAAAATAACCCCCTATTACGAACGTCGACGAGTCAAGCCACGTGTATCATTCTGTATGTGTACGGTGTGTTTGATTTGGGGAGTTGGCCTAGTGTGTATGTATGTATGCGTTTGATGAATGTGTGTGTGTGAGTTACGAGGATGATGCAGTAATGGAGTGGTCACACGATACTTGCGACGACCTGCAACAGCTTGCGATTGGTCACGTGCACATATGAAAGGCGGATTTTGCCAAAGTCTGTAACACATTACCGCCCCGTACAAAATCACTGCAGATATACAATATAGACACTCACAAAATGTTCCGCAATTCAAGGATGAGCGTTAATATCTCTCTGCTCTTATATTGATATGGTCTTGATGCACAAATTATATGGAATACTACTACTACTACTACTACTACTACTACTACTACTAATACTACTATAACAATAATATTATTTAATAATAATTAATAATAATTGTAGTTCGTATATATGTTGCGCCTAATAGCCTCTAAGCGTCAGACCCGCATTATACACATCCTCTACTCCCCGAGGATGCATGCATGCTAGCGGTGGGCTACCCTAGTATTAGTGCACCAAGCTTATTATGAAATTAGCCTGAGTATGGAGCCATATCAAAGACAAATGTAAATATAAACATAGGACGTGGTGCAAGCTTTTGGCTTTTAGCTCATACAAAGACCCCCAATGGGCCAAATATAAATTACCGCGGTAAACAAGGTAGAAAAACAACAACAATAATAACTGTGGGACATGAAGGACCCAAGAGCGCAAGAGCCGAGACCCCCCCCCCCCCCCCCCCCCACCTTCGTTGTCACGTGGATGCCGATCCCAATCATGACAATACAAATATGTCGGTTGAATAGGCCTACCTCCCTTTCAATGGTGAGGGTGTGTAATGAGAATAAATAACTTTTGATGAAAAGCAGAAATATCTAGAGGCTTGCCAGGAGTATTCAGGATAAATCATTGTCTACCAAACAATGCATCGTTGCCATGGATACAATTTCAATAGGTCACCGCAATTACCGCATGCGATGAGACTTGCCTGAAGTATTCAGGATTAAGTATTGTCTACCAAACCATGAATATTTGCCATGGATACAATTTCAATGGGACAATGGGGTGAGCTGCAGCCACCGCACTAACCGCATTCACCGCATGCTCTCTCTCTCTTCTATTGTTTTGATCGCAACGGATTTTGAACCGACTTTTTGATGTTCAAAAACCTTGCGACAAGACTTGCGACGGGAACCTGCCGTCGCAAGAGAACACACGGCGCATGCGTTCCACGTGACCGGTCGTGCTATTGTTTGATCAACAACCCAAAACCGGGCTTATAATGCTTATTAAGCACAATAAATCAGATGTAAGGTTTATTTTAGCCGAAATGTAATACACAAAACCTATTTATGGCTATAATTGGGAATTAGACCGAATTTATTGCGATATTTGCATTCTGTTGTAACGTATAGTTATTTCGAACATGATCGGCCCTTCATAAGTTCTTTTGTCTTGTTGCAGGCTGTTGCAGGTCGTCGCAAGTATCGTGTGACCAAGCCATAACGTAGCGTGTGGGATGAGTGTGTGTTTGTATAAACTGTACTGTGTTTGAGTTGAAAATATCCAAGGAGATCCTTGATGTGAACTAGCTACCAGACAATGACCCAGCTATCACCACGTGCGTTGAAAAGTTTATGTTGGGGTGGTTTTTTATTAATGTTGAAAGTTTAGAGAGGGAGATCTTGGCTCTGGAATGTCTTATCAGTTGGTTGCCATGCCAACTGAGATATGAGCGCAGCAGAGAGGGGTCAGTGATAACATTTCATTGTGTGTGTGTGTGTGGGAGGGGGGGGGGGGGGTGGGTAATATAGTACTAGTCCTTCGTTTTTCAGAACAATCTCTGAAAGTAAGCGTATAATTGGGCAAGAATCAAGAAAACTACAGCTCTTTGAAGATGTCCATTTATTATTATGGGGAACTCAAATTGGCAATGCACTCTGATTTAGTGGTTTAGGCGTGCACGCTACTAATTATTATCCCCATAGACTTACACACTAAACACCACGATTTCAATCTAAGATAAAATTTAAACGATTGCATGAAGTTTCCTATTTTTTTTATATATCTCTATATCATGGTAGATCTATCAATAGAAAGAAAAAAAAATTTAAATTGATGCAGCGGAAAATTAATAAAATGAGCCTTGAACAAAGAATACATATTTTTCAATTGTCTTGTCTCAAGGATTCCAGATATGCATGCTTTGCACTGAATAATCAACAAAAGTCATTATTTACCAGATTTATCCAGAATTTGGGCTTATTATGGAAGATAGCATTACCTTAATGCCAAATCCAGCATAAAAATACAGATAATAAGCACTTAAGTATTGTTTATGATTTATTTTCTGACAAAAAATTACGTCATCATTCCTCCGCCTTTTTGAGAAAAAAGTCGAAACGGCTGAATTACACCCGTGGGACCTTAGTGGACACTACAGGCAAGGATAGCTCACGGATTTTGTCAGTCACACCACACAATGAATAAGAATATAGAGGTCTACAAACCTAGACTAGTGGCCATGCCGTTTACTGCGTGTAACCGGAGTAATACCACTATAGGCCTCGGGGGGGGGGGGGGGGGGGGGGGGGGGCAGTTAACACGGCATGGGATTGTTGTAAAAGTGCCCCAGTTGATTGCCACGGTGGTGGAGATCAGACTAGCTGGGAATTTACCTAATGTTGTGTTTCTGACAGTTTATTTAAATTAATCAATTTCTGAACCAATTTTATTTCATTATTAACTACATTATATTTAACAAGGCCTGTGGATCACGATGTGAATAAAAAAAAGGATAATATTTAACAATCATTTAAAAAATGTAAGCGTACGTGTATAAACAAGCTTTTCTAAAATGATAACAAAGAAATTGGCCGGTAATTATTCAAATCCTCATGACTTCCTTTTTTAAATAGGGGTTGTGACCATAGCCTAAGGCTAGGGTCACAACCCCTAAAAGTAGCCTGCGCGGCGGCCGGGCGGCGAGTTTTCAGCCAATTGCGCCCGGGCACAGAGCGGCGACCGCCCAGGCACCGCTGGTTTTTAGGCATCGCTCGGTCGCCGCTGAAGTTTTATCGCGGAGTTAAAATTTGGGCGGCGCCTGCTCACTTTTCACTCGCCGCCCAAAATACGCTCGGTGCCCGGACGGTCGCCGCCCGGTCATCAACCTAATCGGTCACCGGGCGGCGAGTTCAAAATCGGTCGGCGTCCAGGCAGCGCCTGCCCGGTCATGGCCGTGAGAAATTCTCGGAAGAGCCCGGCGGAGCCCGGCGGGCCGCCGCCGGATCGCCTACGGGACACCGCAGATGCCCCGCCGATCACCGGCCGGCTGCCCGTGAAAAATTCTCGGCAGAGCCCGGCGGGCCGCCGCCGGTACGCCTACGGGACACCCGCCGATCACCGGCCGGCCGCCGGCCATTACTTAAAAATTAGCCGGTGGCCGGTGGGAGACCGCCCGGGAATCGGTGGATCATCAGTCGGTCACTGCCGGGACGCCGCGCGGAGAAGCTCCCCGATTTTGCCCAGTTTTGACCTAAAATCGACCGGCGACCGACGGGAAATCGACAGGGCACCGCCCAGGCATCGCTGGGTCAAAAAATCGTTGGGCGATGCCTAAATTCCAACGGCGACCGTGCAGGCTACAAATCGGTCGGTCGCCGCTCTGAGTTGTGACCATAGCCTAGCGATTTTCATTTTGTCTGGTTCCCTACCATTTTCAAGATGTGTGTGAGAGGAGAAGCAATTTCATGAACAATATTTGTTTAAAGAAAGTTTGTAATGCCATCGTATCCAGAAGACTTTTTCGTATTTAAGTTTTTAATTTATATCAATAGCCTCTTGTTCATGGATCGGAGTAAAAAATAACGATGAGGAATTTGTATCTTTTAAATAAGTACAGTCAAACCTGTCTAAGTGGCCACCTGTCTATAGCAGCCAACCTGCCTATTCCCATGTATTCCCATGCAGAGGAAAACAGTGTTGTGGAAACTGTCTATAAAGGTCACCTGTCTACAGTGGCCATATTTATTGTTTCCCGTGGGTGGTCACTATACACAGGTTTGACTGTATTAAACTCACCATCTGGTTGTGGAATATTAATAGCAAGGGTCGGGCCAATATTCACAAAATAATTATTAAACGTTTCTGAAATTTCTTTTTTATCCTGTATCAATTCGTCACCACTAACCACCTGAGAAATTGTATCATTACTCTTTTGAGGATGTAATACTTTATTTATTACTTTCCAAGTATTTTTAGCATCATTCCTATATAAACCCCTCAAAAAAAGTTCGGAAACTCAAGTTTGATCGATCATATCTCTCGTATTTTTTAATAAGAATACTCGAAATCGGTGTCACAATAAAGCCTCATTATTTACCTTTCAAACGGTGCATTATGTGTAGTGATTATGCAATTGGGGCGATTGCAGTAGCCCAGAAAATAGTGGGAGGCAGGAAGTGAAATCTCGCAAAATGGCCCCAATACATTCAACTTACGAGTGCATGACTGTGTTGATCAGTTTTCTAAAGGTTAACATTCTATTGAATACTGCCACCCTTTACATTCATCAAAATTGCTGAATTTGATACCATTTTAATGGAAATTATCTCTTCATTACGATGGCATATTAATCGTAAGGATTATGCAAATGGGGTGTGTGCAGCGAACCGGAATATGGAGATGGGTCGAGTGTGAAATCAGACAAAAAGATATGGAGTTGACAAAAAATCAGAGCGTTGCATTTTTTTCGAGCTGTTGGGATGATTTTTTAGCATTTCAAATAAAATATTCATGATTCAAATTGATATCAACGGAAAGCCCAACAACTCTTCTGTATGAAAATGTGAAATTCATAATGATTTTTGTAAAGGGCGGCTTCAGGGAGATGAATGGGAGGGAGCCTCAAAAGTGACCCATTTTGAAAACGTTCGAGGTGCTAGCGGTTTGGTGTCGATGTCGTATCGGAATTGTCGGTCTCTTGTCGGGGTCCAGTTCGGACTCCGAATTTGTCGGAGTGGGTTCTTTCGAGCATGCTTGAAAGAAACCACTTCGACAAACTATCGGGGTGCTTGCGGGGACGTGTCGGGGTCGTGTCGGCGGGGAGGATTCGGAGTGGATTTCTATCTGGTGTCGGGGTAAAAATTCGGGCTGGGTTCGGTTCTGATGCCATTTGGATTCGGCCGAACTGAAACCGCAAGAAAAAACAATGAAAATGTTCTACCCGACTGATCGCAACTACACCGATACCAAACCGAATCAAGACCGAATAGCCCTCCAGCGATGCGATATTTACCCATTTGAGCACATTCGGTATTTGAAAGAGGGTCGATATATTGGGCATATTTACCTATAATTTGTTTCTGGAAAAAATATATCCTCTATTGCTTTGAGCTGTGCTATGAATATAATTCTAGTCAAGAAATTTGTTTAGACAATAACTAAAAGCAATAATATGTATCAATCCACAAACTTTTGGCAACAGCGTATGTTTATTTGTGAGTGGCATGTTAGAGCATAGGCGCCGGAAGTGGGGGGGCAGGGGGGGCGGCCGCCCCCCCAATCCAAAAAGTGGGGGGGCAAAACGCGTTTTTGCCCCCCAAAAAGCCTCCCCCCTCAAAAAAAAGGAAGAAAAAAGAAAGAAAGAAAGAAAGAAAAAGGAAAAGAACAAATTAAATGTATCAGCCAATACTTGTTAATTCTAACGTTTAATAACTGAGTTATTCATCCATTTAAAATTTTCGCTGCGCGCTTCGCGCGCAAACAAATTATCTCAGTTTGTTGTGTAACTTGCATTTGGGGTACGTCTGGGGTGGGGTTTTTTTCTGTATCAGTCCACGTACTTCCTGTGTAGGCTGTTATTGCTCTGCTGTTTGTGTGACGTGCACCAAATCGCACCATTACAAGTAAATACATGCAAAATCTTCCCCGTGGGAGGGGGATACCCCCTCCCAAACCCTCCTCCTCTGGCTCTGCCCCAGCCCTCGGTCGCTTCGCTCCCTCGGGACTCATTTTTAGTTGCTGAAGCTATGATGTTGGATCATACAAATGTGGCATATGGTTTATGTTTTTATGCACCATATTGCACCATTTCAAGTATATACAGGCCAAATCTTCCCCGTGGGAGGGGGATACCCCCTCCCAACCCCCTGGCTCTGCCCCAGCCCTCGGTCACTTCGCTACCTCGGGACTCATTTTTGGCTGTAAGCTATGTTGTTGGATTGTGGCATATGGTTTATGTTTGATGCACCAGATTGCACCATTTCAAATATGAAAATGCAAATTCTTCCCCGTGGGAGGGGGATACCCCCTCCCAAACCCTCCCTCTGGCTTTGCCCCAGCCCTCGGTCGCTTCGCTCCCTCGGGACTCATTTTTAGCTGAAAGTTATGATGTTGTATCATACAAATGTGGCATGGTTAATGTTTTTATGCCCCAGATTGCATCATTTCAAGTATAAAAATGCAAAATCTTCCCCGTGGGAGGGGGATACCCCCTCCCAAATCCTCCTCCCTCTGGCTCTGCCCCAGCCCTCGGTCGCTTCGCTCCCTCGGGACTCATTTTTAGCTGTAAGCTATGATGTTGGATCATGTTTTTATGCACCAGATTGCACAATTTCAAGTCCAAAAATGCAAAAGCTCCCTTGACCGTGAAAGGGGGGGGGGGGGGGGGGTGGGGTTGGCAACCCTGTGAGTGTGGTCGGGCTTGAGCCCCTAAACACATAAATCGTGAGCCCCCTTCGGGTTTTGCCCCCCCCAATCCAAAACTGCTTCCGGCGCGCCTGTGTTAGAGAATTGATAATTGTGGGGGTGACCCCCTCCACCCTCCCCCCCCCCCCCCCCCCCCCCCTCCTCCAACTCCCCTTCGCCCTTGCTACCCCTTCCCATATTATATTCAAATACTTCGGAAACTATGTGTATTGCACAAAGGGCCTGTTACCTTGGATTATTTTGTCTGATTTGCATTGGCTATAATAACCCCCCCCCCCCCCCCCCCCCCCCGGCTTGGTACGAACAGTCACGTTCACGTCACGTTCACGTCACGTTCAGGTTCTGTACCTTTTGTGAAACAGGTCACCCAAATCTACGAAGTGTAGGGTAACGTGACCCAACAATTTGTTGACCTGCTATATGCAATCTACGAAAGCTCACGTAAATTGCCGCTGGCGTTTTAAAAATAACGTAAATTGTCATTGAGAAGAGACTAATGGCAAAATAGCTGGTTCAGGCCGAAGATGAATGAAACAAAAATAATGTACCATTCATAGGCGTACCCATGAGGGCGGGTAGGGGGGGGGGGGGGGGGGGGGTCACCCTCCCCTGTACCCCAAAAATACTGTTTTGGCTGACGAAATAACCCCCTCTCCTTCCCCTTTGAAAAAAAAAAAACATGTGTGCGGCCACTGCTACCATTACTCAGTGTACTAATGATGCAGCTAATGCTAGTGAAACTAATACAATGAAATGTACAAATATATAATGTACAATAAAATATAAAATTATATAATAAAGTATCGGGTATGGTGTTAGGAAAAGCGCATACACTTATCAAAGGATGATAATGACACAGCTAGACAAATGCATGCACACCCAGACACAATGGTATAGGTTATACCCTCCCATACACGCAAATTATACGTACACAAAAAACAAACGTAATAAAAACAACAACATATGAAAGTCCCCCTTTATAAAAAATAGCGAAATAATTTTAACGAATAGGTAGGTTTTGAGCAAAATAACTTGTTTCTACACGTATTGATTACTTGTGTGTGATAATAAAATTCAGTGGTGTAGCGTGGTCGGACTGATTGGAGGGCAACAAAATCACTAGCGAACCCACGATTTTGTCAAGGTTTTTTTTTTAACCTCGACCAGGACCAAGTAGTTGAAAAAATCCTGTCAGCGGCGGGGGGGGGGGGGGGGGGGGGTAGGCTTAGTCGTAATATTTTTTTGAAGCCTAGACCAGGACCGGTTCCAACAGAACCAGGACCTAGCGGTTCATAAAATCCTGTCAGCGGGGGGGGGGGGGGGGGGGGTAGTCGTAAATTTTTGTGTCAGTACCTTTTTTTAGGCCTAGACCAGGACCAGTCCCAATTTGTGTAACCAGGACCAGGACCGTGGAAGATATCTAGTCCAGGACCAAGCAAAAAGTCTAGACCAGGTCCAGTCGCCCAAAATTATTGGGGGGCACACCTAAATGTGCCCTTATGTTTTCTATTGTTTTTTCAGAATATATGCCCCCCCCCGTAGCTACGCCACTGATAAAATTGATTTGTCAAGTCATGCATGAGAGTGAAAAGGCAAAGTTGTCACTTTTCACAACTCACAAGAGTCAAAATGTGGCAATTTAAGTTCACATATTGTTGGAAATGAAAAACATATAATTGTTACAAGGATTGTGGTTAGTTTCTGAGTTTTGTCTCGTTGTATGTTGTTTTGATCCGGCGCCTAGCCTGCAATTTACTCGATCGCCGCGTCGTCAAACTGTGTCTCGGCCCCGCCTCGGCCTAGCTCGCGAATCTCGTCGATATCGTCGCGACGCATCAGGGCCTGTATTCCATAAACACATATAAGCAAGAAATCTTAGAATTTTTGCTTATTATAAGCAAAAATGCTTAGATCTAAGCATTTTTGCTTAAATTCCCTCGTAAGCAAATTTGCTTATATTTTAGACGCACTTTCGGTAAGCAAATTTGCTAAGTTTTTTTGCTTATTATAAGCAAATTTGCTTAAGCAAATTTGCTTAAGCAAATTTGCTTAAACAAGCATTGGTATTCCATAAACATTTCAGCGTAAGATTTTTGTCTTAAATTTAAGACACCTCATAGGTGGCTTAAATATAAGAAAAAAATGTATTGTAGTGTAAGCTCGAGGATTGGCTGTGTTGCATGTACATACAGATATTCTGATAATGCAGTAATAATGAAATAATTTGCACACCGTCTGATTTGAAGATGAGCCTAATTAATAATTGTTGAAGTATGCATACACAGGGCCAAAGGGACGCTCAAAACAAATTGGTAACTTGTCACCCTTGAAGTAATTGTGTTGTTAACTAAACCCGGTAATAACAGCTGGCCACCTCACCGTGTACTGCATGCTAGGCAAGCACCACGGGCCGCGGACGGAGCCCCTTGCGCCTGGCGGTCGGGGTGGCTAGCTAGGCCTAAGCGGACACAGTCCGTTGTTGGCTGTAGCGAGTAACCAGTTTCCGATCCCCGTTTGGACCACGAATGTTTAGACAAACATAATACAAGCACAGTTTTAATTTGATTATCCATTTCTATTTAACGTTATCTGTTAGAAAGATTTATTTTCTCCCTCTAACAACTGTCTGATACTTTGTCCGCGGTCCCCATTCACTTACATACAATTTTTTGTGCGCTGCGACAAATCCGTAAACACGCAATCTCCATAGGAATTCCATCGCACAAAAAGGAAAAGTCGTCGAGAATATTCTTGATGACGTCATGACTAGTCTTAGTAACAAGCGCTTTCACTTTCACAAATAATGATTAAACACTCACGTCACGTTTTGGTAGACGTGACGATTCGAGTTTTACCGGCATGGAAAACGACAAATTGTTGGGTCACTTTACCCTAGACTTCGTAGATTTGGGTGACCTGTTTCACAAAAGGTACAGAACCGTTCACGTGACGTGAACGTGACGTGAACGTGACTGTTCGTACCAAGCCCCCCCCCCCCCCCCCCCCCCCCCACTTGCAACACCTTCCCCCATATTTACGACGCTTTGACCATGTGACCGAGTAATGTGCGAATTGCAGCTTGCAACTCCCCTTCTCATTCCAATTGTTTCTGATATCAGTTTCATGTTCTATTTCCCAACTCAACATTATTAAAATGATTGTGTACTATTATTTTTCGGATTTATGTTTCACTATACTTATTTTCTTTGTCAAAGTATGAAGTAATTCTGAACTTCTACTATACTAAAGTAGCCAATTACGTATGTCTGTCTGTCTGTCTGTCTGTCTGTCTGTCTGTCCATCTATGCATTTCGTAGTGCATTGAGGCACCAACATCAAACTTTGGGTAGTGATTGGTGATGACCCATAGAGGTTTGTGGTCTGGGTCAGGTCGGGGTCAGTTTGACCAGTGGTCAGTTATGAATCGGCCAATATTCCACGTTCATTTGCCATGCAGTCGCGTCGAGCGCTGATCATCGCACATGCTTGCGACGGAAGTACCGTGAAAAGTGTGTTGCTGAAATGACCTTTCATTATGTAGTCTTTGTTCAGCCTGGAATCGATACGTTGTAAATTACTTACGCACATTATCGTATGCCTGTCAAATCGGAAATAACACGTGTGCCGCTGTGTGCGCCTGAATTAAGACTATCGTAATTTGCTTGCGAATTGTTGTTTTTAAAAACTGGGATATCTAGGGCCAACATGACGCGATATTTTGACCGGGGAATCCTGAACGATCTGCAAAGTTAGGTGAGAAAATCAATCACATCTGGTGAGTACAACAGTATAATTTTTTTTTTTGGAATAAGGAAGGAAATGACTGATTGACGGGAGTGTTTCTGTCCCGATTCTGCCTATAGTATCCCAGTCACATGTACCGTGTACACCACACAACACTACATTGTAATGCTGCGCTATACGGGAACAATGTGGGACAGTACAAAAAAAGTTTGTCAAAATTTCACACAAAATTCTTATCTTAAATTCAACAAAATCAATCATGACTGGCCCTAAAAATGATACAAGTGTTATATGAACTTACCAAAATGATCCAAATTATTCTTCAAATGTCGAAAAAAATGGAAAATCTGCAGTTTTGGAAAATAAAAAGACTGAGAAAATCTCAGTCGTGATCCCTCTCGAAAGTGTTGCTGCTATCTGGATGACTGTCATGTATTTCCCGCAAGCTTCCCACACCACACGTGTTACCGTATCCGAATTCTGACACGGCGTATCCGAATTCTGATACGGCGTATCCGAAATCGGATACGGCGGGCATGCTTGCAGATCGCGAGTTGGCTTGTTTTGGACAATAATAAGCGGCCTCCGCATGTTGCGGGCGGGCTTTCTTTGTTTACGATGGGACATCGAGCAGGAAGAGAAAGAAATGGAACTTATATGACGATTTTTGTAAGTATGACTTATCATTTTGAAAATGAAATTTTGTACAATAAATCATAAAATCAGCTTCAATCTAGGTAGGCAATTTTTTACTTTAGATATGCTGTTCTTTTCTCTCTGTTTGTAGTTCAAATTGTGTCCCGTAGATTTTTACCACTGTGAGTAGTAAATGGTCCATCAGGACCATTTACAATACATTGTAGATGTGGTGTACACCAAGTCTCACGAGTGTATTAGAGTCTAGACCGCCTCCGTCGGGCCGGGAATGATGCACCAATTCCAAGCGCCGTTCGGTCCCATAATCCTATATTTCGTGTATGAATTCTGGATTGTATTCGACGTGATGTTTAATACATTTATTTAAAATACTTGCTTATATTTGTTGGATTTCATGCGTATCAGATGTCGAGAAATATTGTTTTCTTTGTATAAACCAAGTTTTAAAATGATTCTTAACCACTTTTAAATTGGTTTTTATATACCATAAAGCGGGTCCTACTAATCGCCAAGGATCAGTACTAGGCACTGCGAAGCACTGCGAAGCACTGCGAAGCACTGCGAAGCACTGCTAAGCACACTACGAAGCACTACGATACCCTTACAAAGCACCGCGAAGAGCATGTCTTCGCAGTACTACGAGGCACTACGAAGACGAAGATTGCACTGCGAAGAGCGCCCTGTACTAAAAACTACATTTAATGCGCGCACGTAGAGGTAGACTATGGTAGCTGCCAGACTTTCCCTTTCGTTAAAATGATATTTACGATTGAAGTGTTCAGATGTTGAATTATCCAATTGATCGTCGAAACAGTGTACAAGTGCAAGGAGTTGGTGAACATCACTTTGCATTTTTGCTCATCTACTTCTACATGCGCTCCAAATGCTATCTTTTTGCTCTTCGTAGTGCTTAGTAGTGCTTAGTAGTGATTTCGTAGTGCTTCGTAGTGATTCACGGTGTTCGCGGTGATTAGTAGGACCGCCATAAAGCTACAAGCCAGTGTCACAGAATGCGCGTAGGCATTCTAGCCGAAGCACCAAACAGCACTTAGATTTCACCGCCGACGTAGGGGGCCTATTTAATAAAGTAAACGACTGTTCTCTTAATTTTTTGTGGAATGTACAAGTCACTAAAATCACTTCCAATAGTATACACATCAAATCGGTTTTAAAAGACTATTGTAAAAAATGATCCCATAGTGCAGTACCTCTGCAAATTAAATACGGTTATGCTTGAATCTACCCAAATATGTGTTTATAATTGTTCACCCAACTAGATTGAAAAATGAGCTACCACACCACCGTGATAGTGTGCATATGTCTATCAAGTTTTTGGAAGTTTTAATTTATAATGGCTAATTTAAATGAGTAATTAGCTCATGAAATTTAAAGGTGTGTCTCCCCCTTCTTTCTCCATTAATTTTTATTCTGTTCGATTCAGCTTTTATGACAGAGCTGACTGATGTGCATTTAACAATTACACAGAAATTCCTCTTTTTAATTAATTCACAGGGGAAGCAATGTTTGTTCATTAATCTGGTGCCTGCTAGGCATATTGTTACTATATTAATCAGTATACGAAGTTACATTTAGACATTTAACTGTTTGACCAGTGGTCAGTTTGAAGCACATAAATCATACGTGGTCGTTGATTGAAGACTATCAAGTATAGTAGATGTAGGAAGTACTGTACTGTGGACCTTCAAAAAGTAATATCAGCTAGATGCCATCCTGTTTCCACCATTGGTGCTAGCTGTGGTACAGACCTCGGCACACGGTGGAGGCAGTTTGTGCCGGAACTAATTAACTCCTGGGTTCACAGGATGCTAGATGTGAGCTTCGGCACTGTGATTAAAGGTATGGTGACGTGAAATCCCGGCTTTTTTGAGGTTTATAGCTTTGAATATATGGTTATATTGATATACGTATGTACCACACTCTTTTTTCAAAGAATTCCTTAAGTTGGGCAAAAAAGGTACATTTTATGCAACTATCTGTCGTCGGCGTTTTCACCAAAAAAAGTGATTTACGTCACCGGCAGTCGATGATCTCATCTATTACGCCATGAACATTTGTTTTTAGAACTGTTTGACCAGTGGTCAGTTTGAAGCACATAAATCATACGTGGTCGTTGATTGAAGACTATCAAGTATAGTAGATGTAGACGTGAAATCCCGGCTTTTTTTGAGGTTTATAGCTTTGAATATATGGTTATATTGATATACGTATGTACCACACTCTTTTTTCAAAGAATTCCTTAAGTTGGGCAAAAAAGGTACATTTTATGCAACTATCTGTCGTCGGCGTTTTCACCAAAAAAAAGTGATTTACGTCACCGGCAGTCGATGATCTCATCTATTACGCCATGAACATTTGTTTTTAGAACTGTTTGACCAGTGGTCAGTTTGAAGCACATAAATCATACGTGGTCGTTGATTGAAGACTATCAAGTATAGTAGATGTTAACCTAACCAGGCTCTGTGCGTAGCACAGAGTCTGGCATATTGAAGTGTGTGTTAGGTGTATCGGTCGTAACAATTATTGGTAAAAATAGTATATAAGATACTATACAATTTATATCTGGTTTTATACTTACGACGGATGTTATCCATGGACATCAATGGTCCACTGTCTTGATACATGAGGCTCCATTCTGTGTATTAATTCACAAAATTAGGTTTTTATCGTCCAGATTGTGGTAAGAAGCAAAAATTCCAAAATGGTATCCGAATTTGTGTCCACAGTGCGCATGCGTGAGGTCGCAGGTCAAACTTTGGCGTACGAGCCAAGATGTACTCAATGTTAACCTAACCGCCTGGCATATACATCGCTCGAAATCTTGCAGGAACATGTTTGTAGATGGGCGATGAGGTGTTTTATCCTCTTTAAGCAGATTTTTTTTAAATTTTGTTTACTTGTACTGTACCCTAAAATACCTATGTACGACGGCGCTACACAAAATTGCTATAAAAACAATGATAACCTACCTCAAATTGATTATTTATGTCGATTGTCCTTGTTAGAATCCCGCTGTGCGATGCCGACGGATCGAAAAAAAAAGCCGGATTCTAATAAGGACGATCGACATAAATAATCAATTTGAGGTAAGTTATCATTCTTTTTATAGCAATTTTGTGTAGCGCCGTCGTACATAGGTATTTTAGGGTGCAGTACAAGTAAACAAAATTTAAAAAAAATCTGCTTAAAGAGGATAAAACACCTCATCGCCCATCTACAAACATGTTCCTGCAAGATTTCGAGCGATGTATATGCCAGGCGGTTAGGTTAACATTGAGTACAGTGGCCTGGCTTATATGTATTAGTCAACCGATCGCCACTTACGCGCGGAACCGGAATAAAACCTCGCCTATATATCCCAGCATGCATTGCCGATGACTTTGGAGGCGACAGGACAATTTCGAATATTTGTGCGAAGCCGTTTGGGATTAATCATCAATTTGAGGTAAGTTATTATTCTTTTCATATAATTTCTATGTAGCGCGCAGATAAAACGCACTTTTGTTCTCTAGAAAAGGTTAACCAAATACAAAAAAATTATAATTAAAGGTGATAAAAACACCTCATCGCAAAAACGCTACACCATTTCGATCGTCAGTAATTCACAGCTCTGTGCTACGCACAGAGCTGATCATAGTTAAGTAGATGTAGGAAGTACTGTACTGTGGACCTTCAAAAAGTAATATCAGCTAGATGCCATCCTGTTTCCACCATGGGTGCTAGCTGTGGTACAGACCTCGGCACACGGTGGAGGCAGTTTGTGCCGGAACTAATTAACTCCTGGGTTCACAGGATGCTAGATGTGAGCTTCGGCACTGTGATTAAAGGTATGGTGACGTGAAATCCCGGCTTTTTTGAGGTTTATAGCTTTGAATATATGGTTATATTGATATACGTATGTACCACACTCTTTTTTCAAAGAATTCCTTAAGTTGGGCAAAAAAGGTACATTTTATGCAACTATCTGTCGTCGGCGTTTTCACCAAAAAAAGTAATTTACGTCACCGGCAGTCGATGATCTCATCTATTACGCCATGAACATTTGTTTTTAGAAATTTCTAATTAGAACTTCATTTTCCGAATGAGCGTCAAAAATAATGACCAAGTACCGAAAATCAATTGAATACGAGGATTATTGGCTGAGATATGCCCATCCAAATAAATGTTACTTCAATGGACAATCAGTGTATTATAGAGCTCTTATTACCAGAGCTCTATACCACTGATTGCCCATTGAAGTAAAATTAATTTGGATGGGCATATCTCAACGTATAGTCCACAAATTCAACTGATTTTCACTATTTTGTCTTTATATTTGACACTCTTCTGGAAAATCAAGTTCAAATTTGAAATTTCTAAAAACAAATGTTCATGACGTCATACATGACATCACCAGTGCCGGTGACTTAAATCACTTTTTTTGGAGTATGGAACGCCGACGCCAAAATGTTGCATGAAATGTACCCTTTTTTGCCCAACTAAACAGTTTCTTTGAAAAAATAGTGTGGTATATCAATATAGGCACATATTCAAATCTATAAACCTGAATCAAAGCCGAGATTTCACCATACCTTTAACTTCAACAATGGCACATGTATACCCTAACTATGTAACAAGTATGTCAGCATGGCATCTGCCTGCATACAAGCCCCCCCCCCCCCCCCCCCCCCCCCCCCAGTGTATCTGTGTATGTCATACATGTGTGGCCCATTGTGGGTGATTATTTAATACAAATACCTTTTATCTCACTTCTATGCAGTATCTACAATCCTGCACAACAGTAGCATCATGCCTCCGAAGAAGAGACCACGGCTGAGCACCTACAGTACTCGACAAGCTGCCAAGCACCAAGCAGCACGTAAAAGAGCAGCTCGCGCGAATGAAGATTATCAGCAACAGAAAAAAAGACTGCAACTAGATGCTGCACGTCATACAAGCGCGCGTACAACCGAAGATGAAGAGCACAGAACACACAGGCTACAGATGGATAAAGAACAAAGTGCAAGAGCGCGTGCAACAGAAGATGAAGAGGACAGAACACACAGGCTACAGATGGATAAAGAACGAAGTGCAAGAGCGCGTGCAACAGAAGATGAAGAGGACAGAACACACAGGCTACAGATGGATAAAGAACGAAGTGCAAGAGCGCGTGCAACAGAAGATGAAGAGGACAGAACACACAGGCTACAGATGGATAAAGAACGAAGTGCAAGAGCGCGTGCAACAGAAGATGAAGAGGACACAACACACAGGCTACAGATGGATAAAGAACGAAGTGCAAGAGCGCGTGCAACAGAAGATGAAGAGGACAGAACACACAGGCTACAGATGAATAAAGAACGAAATGCAAGCGCACGTGCAACAGAAAATGAGGATCAGAAAATGCACAGACAGCAGACGGCTAAAGCACAGCATATACGATCAAAGACCGCCATGCAGCGCAAGGCCATTCATATGTTAGAAGAGTACACACAGGGAGTATGTGTCCTGCCAGATGTCTTGGACATAGGTGCCATGAGTGTGGACTGCTGCAGATGCAATGCCAAGATGTGGAGCAAGGAGACCCATACAGGTTCCGTGCAGGCAAACACCGCGAAGTTCTCCACTTGCTGCTCCCAAGGCAAGGTTGTACTGCCACCTCTTCCTGAGCCTCCGGGTATTCTGAAAAGACTGCTCACAGAGCCTGGCAAGGAGGCTGCATCTTTCCGGTCGAACATCCGTGCATACAACTCAAGTCTGGCCTTCACATCACTTGGTGTCAAAGAAGAGTACCTGCAAGGCCATGGTCCACCCACCTTTAGAATACAAGGCACCGTCTGCCACCGCACCGGACAGCTTCTTCCTGAGGAGGGTGAGCAACCAAAGTTCAGCCAGATCTTGATTTATGATGCCAAAAATGAACTGACAAACCGAATGAAATGGAACACTGGACTTCAAACTGAGTGCTTGCTGCAACTGCAAAAAGTGCTGCATGATGTTAATCCATACATCAAGCAGTACAAGCACGCCGCCAACGCAATCAAGGAAACTGGGGATGATGCTGGTGAGGTCCGCCTGGTTTTGAAGGAGACTGGCCGTGATCCCAGGAGATACAACTTACCTACCAGCTCGGATGTGGCCATACTAATGCCAGGGAGTGGAGAAGAACCTGGGCACCGTGACATCGTACTCTATCGGCGAGCAAGTGATGATCCAAAAGGATACGTTCTGAAGAGAATCAACGAAACTCACAGGATGTATGATCCACTGCACTATGTTCTCCTCTTCCCACAAGGAGAAACTGGCTGGCAGATTGGCATCGACCTCTCCAGGTACCAGAAGATGTCTCCCATGCAGTACTATGCCCACAGGCTGATGGTGCGGGAAGAATTCAGCACTATCTTGCATGGAGGGAGGTTACTGCAGCAGTATGTTGTGGACATGTACGCAAAGATCGAAAGCCAGCGACTGACTTTCCACAGGTACAACCAAGATAAACTGCATGCTGAACTCTACCAAGGACTGAGCGATGCTGTCAACAGTGGGGACACAGACGGAAAGAATATCGGCCGCTTGGTTGTCCTGCCAGCCACTTTCACTGGGAGTCCTCGCTCCATGCACCAGCACTACCAAGATGCCATGGCAATTGTCCGTAGATTTGGGAAGCCAGATCTCTTCATCACTATGACGTGCAATCCGAACTGGCCTGAGATCAAAGAAGCTCTCTTCCCACATCAGACAGCAAGTGACCGACCTGATATTGTTGTCCGCGTCTTCATGCTGAAGATGAAGCAGATGCTTGATCAGATAATACACAAGCATGTCCTGGGAAAGGTGAAGGCCTTTGTCAGTGTTGTGGAGTTTCAGAAGAGAGGACTACCACATACACACATTCTCGCCATCCTGGCACCAGAAGACAAGCCTTGGACAGCAGATGACTTTGACAAGTTCGTATCAGCTGAAATACCAGACAACAACCTGCCTGAATTATACAACACTGTCACCAGCCACATGATGCATGGCCCATGTGGACACCTGAACCTTTCCTCCCCATGTATGAAAGATGGTGTCTGCTCAAAGGGGTACCCAAAGGCATTCTCAGAGGTATCTCAGAGCAATGAAGATGGGTATCCCATTTACAGACGCCGAGATGACGGATCCACCATCGTCAAGAGCATCACCGGAGCAGATGGAAGCAAGAAGATCCCTATGGATAACAGCTGGGTGGTCCCCTACAACCCATACCTGGCAACACTGCTCAACACCCACATCAATGTTGAGGTCTGCAATTCCATCAGAGCTGTGAAGTACCTCTACAAATACATCTTCAAGGGCAATGACATGATCACAGCTGAGATTACTCACGAGGCGCCGTCAGTACAACAGAGCAGTGGGAATCGGACAGAACCACCGAAACAGATCGATGAGATCAGCAACTTTGTCAATGCCAGATACATCACACCACAGGAAGCATGCTGGCGAATATTCCACTATGATCTCCATGACAGAGCACCGGCCATCCAACGACTGAGTGTACACCTGGAGGGGCAGCAGCAGGTACTGTTCAAGGAGGGCCATGCAGCAGACGCTCTTGACAAAGCTAAAGACACGACACTGATGGCATGGTTCAGCACCAACAAACGAGATCCTGAAGCCAGGAAACTGCTATACACACAGTTTCCTGAGAGGTATACATGGAACCCTCAAAGAGGAGAGTGGAGACCAAGACAGGCAGGAAACACAATTGGGCGAATGTGTACGGCATGTCCATCACAAGGAGAGAGATACTTCCTGAGGATACTTCTCACCCATTTGCGAGGGAAAACCAGCTTCGTGGATCTCCGAACACTGGATGATGGCACCATCTGTTCAACATTCAAACAGACAGCCCTGAGACTTGGTCTTCTGGAAAGCGACACTGAGTGGGACTCCTGTCTCCATGAAGCAGCTCAGCACAAAATGCCCGTCCAACTCCGTCACCTGTTTGCAATCATCTTGGTCTTCGCAGAACCTGCAGAACCAGGCAAGCTGTGGGATCGTCACAAGATGACTCTCTGTGAGGACATACAGTACCATAGGTAAGTAAGTACAGTAAACAGTATGACAAAATCATGCTAAATGCATTTAACCCTAATAGGGCCGGGGGGGGGGCCATAATGGCACCCCCCCCCCCCTCCACGATTTTTTGTATTGCTCCAAAACACTGTTACATGACGCGCCGCTGCTTGGTGGCTTTTTTCTTTTGGAAATCGGACCTACCGTTACAAAGTCACGTGACCTTTTGTTTATGCATGTCAGCCCGAAAATCGCTCAATTTCATGATTTGTGTACAAAACATATGGAAATATCAATTTTCGTAAAATGTGGTTTATCATTAGTTATTTGGTGTTGTTTACAATTTATATGTTGGTTTTGGGGTTCAAAATAGTTAAATTATAGTCAGAAAAAATAAACAAAAAAACAATAAAATACATAAGTTTAAAAAACAGAAATACATAAGAAATTCGTAAAACAATAGAAAACATAAGGAAGAACCGAGCTCTTCCAAATCTTTTTGTCAGATTATCATTCCAAATGCTCTAAAGAATATATATAGTGAAAACCAGACTTTAACTTTGAAGAATATATGATTTATGGGTAAAAATATGAATTTCATGAGTTATTTGCATAAATTACCAAAAATATGCAAATGAATAGATTTTTTCAAAAATTTTAAAAATTACCATTGTATTCTATACACTTCACTTATCATGCGTGCAAATTTTTACGGCGATCGGCCGCTCCGCGGCCGAGATCTTGGGGGGGGGGGGGGCCATAATGGCCCCCCCCCCCCCCCCCCTGGCCTGCTGAAGACCTCAAATAGCCCGGCCCTTTTAGGGTTAAATATACATACGTGCACATTACGATTTTATTGCCTCTTATGTTTACAGGTATGGGAGGACAGACGGTGACCCCAGCAATGATGTCGTCAACACTGCTCTCCTGGACATAGGACGTCACCTGCAGATCCACGGCAAGCAACTCGACGACTACGCTGGTCTGCCACAGGCACATGAAGAGCAAGCGGTCTCCCACCTCATTCATCAGTTCACAGTCTTTTCTGCAGCTGAACAAAGAGAGAAAGCAGCCAGAAACATCGAGAAAATGAACCAAGATCAAGCGCAGGTGTACAGTGAAATCATTGGAGCCGTTGCCAACCCTGATAAGGCCAAACACAGAGTGTTCTTTATTGATGGTCCTGGTGGGACAGGCAAGACTTTTACGTACAACACAATGGCTGCCACACTCCGGTCAGAAGGCAAGATTGTCCTTGCTGTTGCAACATCAGGAATAGCAGCCGAGATGTTAGATGTTGCTCGCACTGCACACAGCACCTTCAAGATACCCATTCCTATTCTGAAGAATTCAACCTGCAACATTGGCAGAAACACTGACCTAGCCAGGCTCATCAAAGAGGCAAGCCTCATTATCTTTGATGAGGCACCCATGGCACACAAACAGGTGATAGAGTGCCTTGAAAGGTCTCTCCGTGATCTCACCAAGTCGGAGAAACCATTCGGAGGGAAAGTGGTTGCCTTTGGAGGAGACTTTCGACAGGTGCTTCCAGTTGTCCGTCATGGTAGCAGAGCCACAATAGTCCAGGCATGTTTTAGAAGGTCAACACTCTGGAGACATGTAAAGGTGCTGAGTCTGAAGCAGAACATGAGAGCCTCCGCCTCTGGAGATGCTGCATTCCCGGAGTACCTTCTCCGAATTGGAGATGGTACTGAGCCTGCCTCCCCTGACAGCGAGGAAGAGGACACAGTGGCACTCCCTCCCAGCATCTCTCTCCAGTCAAAAGATAGCTGCCTGCAGGACCTCATCGATCACGTCTTCCCAGATGTGCCAACACATCACCTGGACAGTAACTTCCTGTGCTCGCGGGCAATCCTGACAACAAAAAAAAGCATCGTTGACTCCATTAATGAACTGATGATGGAACAGTTTCCAGGGCAGCCGGTCACCTACAGTAGCGCAGACAGTGTGGAAGATGAAAGTCACACAGGACTGTACCCTACTGAGTTCTTAAACTCACTGACTCCATCTGGGGTTCCACCTCATCACCTGACCCTCAAGGTTCATGCCCCAGTCATGCTCCTACGAAACCTCGACCCGGCACGCGGACTTCTCAATGGCACCCGAATGGTCATCCAGAGTCTGGATGAGCATGTTATTGTGTGTGAGATAAGAACTGGGCATCACAGTGGCAAGAAGGTTCTGATACCCAGAATCACCCTGTCACCATCAGACTCGGGATTACCATTCACCCTGCGAAGACGGCAATTCCCATTGAGACCAGCATTCAGCATCACCATCAACAAGTCTCAGGGGCAGACACTGGACTATGTTGGTTTGTAACTCCCAGAACCAGCATTCACGCATGGTCAGCTCTACGTTGCTCTGTCAAGAGCTAGAAGCTTCGGGAACATCACTGCCCTGACATCAACACACTCCGTGAACAGCAAGGGAGAAATCATGTGGCTAACAAAGAACATTGTATTCCCTGAAGTCTTCCACAACTAAACAACCAATCCGGCCTTCCGCCTGTGCCCTCAATCAGTGAGCCATCTCCCGTCTTCAGCAAACCTCAAAATCCGGGTAAGACTGCATAAATTATGTTATTCCATTAAAGGGATAGATGAGTTCTGGTAAGGAGAGTACAGTTTTAGTGAAATTTAATTTTAGTAACCAAAACCTACATCATTACATTAAAAACTAATAGTTATAACTAGAAAGAAACACAAAATTCCAAATGACGTAGTAAAATTATGTTATCATTCAAAAAGAGCCATTAAAACGTAAGAGGGCGCTCTCTTAAAACTCATTGATTTAAACCATTTTAAATAAAATGTCATGCATGTGAAGGTTAGTAAAAATAATGATTAGATAGAGAGATAATCAACAAACATTACAAAACTTCTTTTGAAATTTTTCGAAAAGGGGAAGTATTTTTTTGAATTTTTAACGGCTGGTTCAAAATTCTCTAATAAACCTGGGGCCCCAGGTTTATTACAAATTGTTATATTTATAGATATTTCAGCCGTTTCTGAACCGATTTTCATCAAATAAACTTTATTCTGTCATTAAAATATTATGCTCTTTCAAATTTTACACTCAGTTTTGCGTTATCTCCCAAAAAAATTATCATGTGTAGCGCCCTCTTACCAAAACTCAACTTTCCCTTTAATTGACCCAATTTTTTACAAGACAGATTAAAAAAAAAAATTTAATAAATAAAAATAAATTTATATACAACATACATTTCCTTACTCAAAGATCTGGTGACGGGTAATTTGCTAGTAAATGAAACAATTGTACCTGGAGGGAGCTGGCTATATACATGGTGGCCCCCCAAAAACGGAACGGGGCACTTCCCAAAATACAGCAACACAATTATTATGTCTAACGGATAGGGCGCTGTGAGTGACATGATGTCAGTTACACTCATTACACCAAAGTCATTAAATAAATGAAATTAAATGAAATTCACAGTTGGAGTTCTCCAATAGAGACTTTCGAAATTTAAACACTGCAAGCATAGCCTACATATTTTTCATAACAACAATGTTACTAGATCCCTTTTAAGTAATTTATGAGTCTGGAAGTTAAGTAGACCCAAGCAAAAACATAAACAAGCACTATTCAGATAAAACATTACTGCTGTTTAATGACCAGTCTTGTTTATTTCTATCATTATAATATTCAGTGAAATATACCATAATTTCACTTTCAAAATAAGCAACGCATATACAGGGTGGCCCAAAAAAAACGGAACGGGGCACTTCCCAAAATATAGTACCAAACTATTTATGTCCATCAGAGATAGGGTGTCTTTTCCAATGAAAAACGATACCAAGAACAGTGATTTTGGACGTGTACTTTTTGTTTTAGGACGCTGTGAGTGAGACCATGTCAGGCGCCAATTTTTGTCAATTTTTACCCATTCAAGGCCAGTAAAACCGCACTCACTGCCCGTAATACCATGCCATGATTATCTCGGAACACGGCTGAGTGCACACTGTCAATGGCACGCTGTGTATACGGTATGAAAGGCGGTGCGTGCGGTTTTACTGGCCCTGACTAGGTAGAAATTGACAAAAATCGGAACCTGACATCATGTCACTCACAGCGCCCTATCCGTTAGACATAATAATTGTGTTGCTGTATTTTGGGAAGTGCCCCGTTCCGTTTTGGGGGGGGGGGGGGGGCCACCCTGTATATAGCCAGCTCCCTCCAGGTACAATTGTTTCATTTAAGTTCAGAATTACTTCATACTTTGACAAAGAAAATAAGTATAATGAAACATAAATCCGAAAAATAATAGTACACAATCATTTTAGTAATGTTGAGTTGGGAAATAGAACATGAAACTGATATCAGAAACAATTCTCGTTCAGATAGAGTAAACCCAAGTGTCGTATTTATACTAGTGGGATGAATTCGGGCTGCGTTCCATGTGAGTTCGGGATTGTCGGTTTCATGTCGAGGTTCATTCAAATATTATCGGGGTCGTATCGGTCTTGATTCGGCCGAATGCAAACCGAATTCGCGTGATGAAAAGAGACCAATAGAAGACCGAATGAGTTTTGGTGTGACTGCTAGCCCACAGCGTGTTCACAAACAACAAATTTTCATCCCTTTAATCATGACTAATGGCAAGCCCTTTGTGTAAAAACTAGATACACTCTGTTTTCTCAGATAAACTCAGTTTTTCTCAGATAAACTCAGTTTTTCTCAGATAAACTCAGTTTATCTCCAGATAAACACAGTTTATCAGAAAAACTCAGTTTATCAGTTCATAGACTCTGTCTATCTGGTGATAAACTGAGTTTATCTGAGAAAAACAGGGTTTATCTAGTTGTTACGCAAACGGCTGGCAAATATAAACACATTATCAGACAAACTCAGTTTATCAACTGATGAACTCAGTTTATCAACTGATAAACTGAGTTTTCTGATAAACTGTGTTTATCTGGAGATTAACTGAGTGTATCTGAGAAAAACATAGGAATTTTTAATGAGAAGCTGATTCTATAGTCAGCTGCTGATTCTTTAGTCATGATTAAGGGCTAAAAATGTTGTGTGTGAACACGGGGTTAATTCGGGCTCTTGTCGGTGCCCGATAAAGCGGAAATTTGTAATTTAGTTCGGTTTGGTGTCGGTCTGGATTCGGTTTGGCGGTGTGACTGCCCTATTAGTAAGTACATTATGATATTTAGTATATTTACTCTAATTACTAGAAGTACATTTTTTTTAAATATTTATGATATAATTTATTTTTCTTATTAATAGATTTTAATAAAGAATAACTTATCCAAGGGTGTCTAGGTATTTTATGATAATGTTTACGTGACGGTTTCTGAAGCGGAATGATATTATCATAATTAGACGTAATTATATCACCAAAATTACTATAAGCAATATTAATATCTATAGGATTTAAGACCACAGACAAATCAGCAATTAACAAGCTATTTCTTAATCTACTAAGATTTTGTTCGGATAAGTCCCGGAAGCCTAAAACATTATTATTGTGTACATTCGTTTTAATGTAGGGAATAATACTAAATATCGGAAAATGATCCGAGATATCTGAGACCAAAATACCAGATTTAAGTTGAGAATTATCATTAACAAAAATATTATCTATTAGAGTATGAGATGTATCAGTTACACGCGTCGGTTTCCTTATGAGGGGAAGAAATGAATTAAAAAGCATTAAGTTAAAAAAATTCATGACAAATATTATTATCATCATAATTCAATAAATCAAAATTAAAATCACCCATTATGAAACTTTATTTATTAGTTAAAGAAGGTGATATAAAAATATTCTGTACAATATTAAAGAAATTACTAATATTAGAATGAGGGGGTCTGTATAATTTCACCAATTATTATCGTCTTATTACCCGCTGTCTCAATTTCAATAAAAAATTGTTTCAATATCTTCAGTCATATATTCAATTTCCTTTAGTACCTTATATTTAAGATTATTTATAACATAAAATCCAACTCCACCTCCCCGTTTAGCAGTTCTATTATTAGTTATAAGAGAAAATATATCAATACAAAATTGTTGCGGAATCCCTCGCTGCACTCGCAGCAAGAACGACGTCGTACACCAAACAATGACTACGATGGCGACGGAGTAGACGAGAGCAAAGATGAACAGTGCGGTCTTGTCGGGGTCAACATACTGTCCACTGACGAGTAGACCAATTGACGCTGTCTTGCGAATGAAACATTGGTAAAAGATCCCGCATGTGCAGAGGAGAAGCAAAACATTGTGTCCTTCGAGGGGGAGATGGGCATTGTTAATTCCGCTGAGGTCCGTATGTCTACTTGTGTCTTTAGAAGCTAGTAGACCGGCAGCTCGGAGGTCTTTTGTGCATCGAAAAGCGTACTGATTGTTGAACATATGAATATTTAGAGGAGAATGTAACAAAACCAAAACTATGAGTCTCCTGGGCTGTACCCGATGGTAAAAGGGTCATTACACATTCAACCGTAAAGCACATCTAGAGTTCGAGATCAGTGGAACTAGGCTGGTCCTGGCCGGGTCATGATCGTGCTCTCGGCCACAGTTCACAGTTACGTTGTGCGCATGTGCAATACTACGGTCAAGTGAAAAAGACGTGTAGGCCTATTCATCGAATTGAAAGGACTTGTTATTCTTGTTATACCCCCGTCACACATAGCTACGCTCTCGCGCCGATCTCGCGCCGCTCCTAATCCCCATTCATAAAATTGGAAGCGTGTGGAGGACGTGGGGAGAGCGTGTGGAGGTCGTGTGGAGAGCGGCGTTCATTGTTCGCTATTGTTTAGATCGTACACTTTTCTTGGCCGCTCTCGCGGCGCTCGTGCTGCGTCCAAGTTAAATTAGCAAATTGGCAACGCAGTGGGCAATGAATGGGAAGATTATCTCACATGCGTCAATAGATATCCTTCCGTGAATGCACAGTCAATAGCTCGATGAACAAAAGAGCAGGACGTAGGAGCTCGGCGCTCGCTTTGGACATGTTGAAAAACGAACTTGGGTCTTCGGCGATCTACTCTTTGTTCAGGGGCTATTGTATGTCCATGCATGGGAGGATATCTTTTCACACAAGTGTCATAATCTTCTCATTCATTCCCAAGTTGAACAAAAGACATTCTTGCAGATCTATTCCAGCACTTCTGCTAGTGGACGCTATACAGGGTGGCCCCAAAAAAAAAACGGAACGGGGCACTTCCCAAAATATAGTTACAAATGTATTATGGCCATCGGATAGAGTGTCTTTTCAATTGAACAACGATACCAGGAACAGTCAATTTGGTCGTGTAGTTTTTGTTTTAGGGCGCTGTGAGTGACACCATGTCAGATTCTCTTTTTTGTCAATTTGTATTGAGGCAGCGCTTGATGAATCGCACGAACCGCCGTTCATACGTTGAGCGTCGCGCACTATTGTTAGTGTGCACTCAGCCGTGTGCCGAGAGAATGGGCATGGTCGCTGAATGGTATTACAGGCAAGGAGTGCGGTTAAACTGGTATTGACTAGGTCGAAATCGACATAAATCGGCACCTGACATGGTCTCACTCACTGCGTCCTTAAACAAAAACGACCTGACCAAAATTACTGTTCTCGGTATCGTTTTTCATTGGAAAGGACACCCTATCCGATGAACATAAACATTGTGGTATTATATTTTGGGAAGTGCCCCGTTCCGTTTTTTTTGGGCCACCCTGTATAATAGCCATAGGCTATAGATTGCGAAGTTTCAACAATAGGTAAAATGATGTCACAATTTAAAATGGCATGTCCGGGCAAACATAACGCACATACATACATACATTTTTATATCGATGGTATGCAGACACCCCCATTTCCCCAAAAGTTATGTTTCCAAATTACATTTGTCTGAATTGCATACTAACAATCATGATAATACTACAACTACTACTACTACTACTAATAATAATAATAATAATAATAATTATAATAATAACAATGATAGTCAACAATAATAACCCTCCCCATCCCATCCACCCCAGTTTTCAAAACAGATCTACGCCAAGAGCATGGCTTGCGTAGTGTGCTAGTAGGAAACGCACTGAGTGTGTTCAACTACATGCGTGCATGGTATAGGATCGCAGAGAGCGTGTGGAGATCGTGTCGAGAGCGTAGAGCAAATGGCCTCGTCTCATTGTTATGAGCTATTGTTAAAGATACACGGAGCGGGCACAGTGAATAGCTCGGAAAGCGTGGCCAAAGCGTACGGAGAGCGTGTTAAGGTCGTGGCAAGAGCGTGAACGAGCTACCATTGTGTCATTAATCGCTCGATTTGTCGGCGCTTCCCCTGCGCTTTGATCAAAATGTTGTTGTTTTTTGTATAAGTACGAGAACGCAGAGAGAGCGTGGCTTATGTGTGACGGCAGCATTAGTTGTTACATCGATTAGAAATTCCTTGATGCGATGGTTGTAAAATTGTTCTCATGAAAGAGAACAAAAGATATCCCATGACAACCATCTGCCACTCTAAACATGACTGCATTATTGGTTCCTCTGCATTCGGCTAAATACTTTAGTTTTAATCCCTGTATATTTATACACGGGTGTTGTTTTAATGTGTGAAATTCATTTGTAAGTGGAAGCCATGTCTGATCTTCTTTTGGTGATGGGGTGCACTCAAAGGTATTTATATGGCCTTTGGCATATTTAAACGTGCTATCAATATGTATTCAGTAATCTGTAAGACATATTTGTTAAGTAGCAAAAGGTTTAATCCCCAATGCATCGACATGTATTTCGTCTTTTAAAACAGGCAAAGTAAAATGTTCCGAAATTTGCAGATCCGCATCAGCGATCCTTTTGTAATAGGTGTCCCCGCTATTTCGCTTTCCCCGTAGCGAGCGATGTTGAACACAGTAAATTCGCAAACAAATAGAAGCATCGGACAATCCCCAGGGGTCAAACTTTGAAGGCGCAAAGGACTTCTTTCCCACCAGCTACAGCCCGGGAGACTCATATTGTTGGTTTTGTTACATTCTCCTCTAAATATTCATATGTTCAACAATCAGTACGCTTTTCGATGCACAAAAGACCTCTGAGCTGCCGGTCTATAGTGACATGTGTGAGAATATCATCAACAGGGTGAGAAAGAAGGCCATTTCAAGACAATAGAGGACATACAGATTTCTATCTGAAGTGACAATTTTTGGACCGAATATGAATACTATGTTACTCGCTAAATACACGAAGGCCGAGAGTAATGAGGCTGCCCATATTTTGTTGGCGAAGCGTCCAATAGCCGATGATGCGCTTCTGTTCACATATGCATTACTTGCGACTCTGGTGCTCCTAAAACGACAAAGGGCCAGTGACTGTATAGCGCGAGAAAGGAATGCGTACGGTGTGGAGGTATTAACTTCACAAAATGCATCATACCGCGGCATTTCTACATGAACTTGTACCACCGACTTGGGTACAAATGACTTCCACATCTGCCAGAGGATCCCCGTCGCAATGATGCCACACTCCATATAGAAGGCTACCATTGCTCGGTGGAGACCACGGAAGTAGTAGCCAACGGTGTCATTTAGGACGCAGAAGCCATCTGACGCGTCTTCTTCTAGCAAGCCGCTGATTGGTACGACTAGCCTCCAGGCTGATGCCCAGATACATGCCGACAGGATGACAACGATTGTGAAGACATTCTCTGCGTTGGTAACGAAAATCGCATCATAGTATCTGTAACAAAACAAAATCCCCACTGGTAGAACACTGATCAAAGAGAGGTCTAGCATCTCTTCACTGATGTAAAGACCGACAGGTACCTCGCCGTTCGAAAGGATGCAAATGAAATTTCCTATGGCAAAACAGGGTACCGTGAAAATAGCGAGACAGGGAAATCCAACAAAAACATCGACGAGAGAACGGTTTCTTTTGAGTGTTATGTCTGAAGAAACTTTATGAGATGATGCCCGTGTGTTGGTCTGACATGCGGGCAGCCTTTGTGGTTGTTCTTCAGGCATATGATACGTGTCAGGATGGTGCAATGAATCGGCTTGTAACCGGTTCCTCGCTGACGAATCAGTATCCACTGGTAATGCGGACCTGTTAACAGAATCCCTACGATTGTCATCAAAACTCTCAACACCAGGCGACGGCTGAAGTACGCCAAGCGTGCGGGCACAGTGGCGACAACGCATCGGCCAGAAGACCACCTGACCCTGATGGAATCTTTTCTTGGAGCGGATGAACCGAATCATCTGAAACTCGACGCTCAGAATCGCAACAGTCAGGGAGATCGTGGTGGCTAGATATGCACCCTCACTGTGAGAATGTCGAAATTGACGGGAAGACTCGGGAGAAAGGCAAAACAAATGCCCAAACTGGATAGGAGACAAAGAGTTAGTGTGCTGCTGTAGTGACAATTTTCACCTGACAAGTTTCTCCTTCTATTTTCCATTCCTCCTGATTGTATTCAAATATGGTGTAAAAATATTTGGAATAAAATATAATCGTGTAAGATCATGTAGAGCGAATTCCAAAGGACTATGTGACCTCAACAGTCTACACTTCTTTAATGTTCCGATTTCCACAGAAGCGATCTCCGCAACTGCCTTCGAGTCCAGTTTATTAAGGTAAGTGGCGACTACTTTTTGTTTTTTCTCTCGCATCGTGTTTCACCATATTCCTCTTAAGATTCAAGGCTCAGTATCAGTGATGTAGCGTTGTCTGACTAATGGGGGGGGGGGGGGGGGGGAGGCGGCACGGCAAATTATTCGGGGGAGGGGTGTACATTATATGTATTTATTTGTACTTCTTTGTATGCTTGTCAGGTGGTATCCTTTTTCCCCCTTAAAAGTTCAAGGGCCCAAGTTCCCCTTTAGTCAATCGAATCCCTTTATGCTTTTGTTTTCATTGTTTAATTAAATCCACGCCTCCCCATTCAGCACCGTTACTTATAATGCTCACGTTTTATTTTATTGTCTCTTGTTATCTTTAATGTGCTAATTACGGATGCATGGAACCGAAACAAATCTAGTATTTTGTAATTTCCATATGATGCTCAGTGCACGGGATCATGATAACCTTGTAATTGTATGTTTGATCCTGTCTCTTACTAGAAAGACCACTACCAATAAGAAATATGTTATGCTTTACAGCCCCTTAATTATATGTTAATTATAAATATTTCAGTTTATGTATCGTTAAACTGTAAGATATGAGCTATTATATTCACATAAAAGGGATAGATCAGTTCTAGTCAAACTGAATTTTAGCTTACCTTTAAATGGGTAGTTCAGTTTTGGTATAGAGGGCGCTTAACGAAATAATTTGTTTGTGAGTGTGAAATTTTAAAGAGCATGCAATTTTAATGACAAAATAAACTTTATTTGATCAAAATCGGTTGAGAAACAGCTAATACAAATATCCGATGGACAGCGCGCAACATGCCAGACCACATAACGAGTAAAGTGAAAGGGTTGAATATAAAGCGCGTTTTAAACACAGGCTTATTGAGTGCGATTTGCATCCCTATCAGTATTTTGAAATTATATATTTGCGCCCGTTCACACATAAAACAAATTGTGTGTATATAATGTGTGCGCGTGTGTGTGTGTGTGACTGTTTGTGGGAGAAACTATACATGCTAGAAGACAGTGCGTCGCTTCTCCTTTTAGGATTTCAAAAAAAGAGAGCGTGTAATATTTGAATTATAGGTGTTTTTGTTGTCAATATTGTTGTGTTAGTGTATGATGTTGATGGAATTGATTTTGATGAAATATTGTTGTCATTGGCTCGTCAAGTAAAACAAAATAATACAAGAAAACAGAAAAAACAGGAATATAACTATTTAACCCCAACATGCATAAATGTCTAATTAATTTGTATCCACATCAGAGTGAGCAATGGTGATGGACAGGGGCGTAGACAGCCGGGGGGGAGGGGGGGGGGGGGGGGGGGGGTTATGGGTATACATCCCCAACCTCACAAGGTGGGGGGACGACATGTACAATCATATTGGTCTTGGTCTCGAACATTTTTGGGAGGTGGTCTCGGCCGGAAAAAAAATTGGTCCCAGTCCCGTGAAAACCCCTGGCTATACGTTTCTGCTCGTGAAAGGCAAATCACGCCCCCCCCCCCCCCCCCCCGTACGAAAATGAAAATGAAAAGGAGTCAATTTATTGTGTATAATTATAGAGGGCGCTCTATTTAGTTTGCGACAGCGCCGTGTATATATATGCGGCTAGTTTGACGAGGTAGAAGGAAAAAAACGTGTGGAAAAAGTCAAATCCGATCACACCAATCATAACATACCGTTTAAACGGAAGAGAAGACTAGTTAGGCAAACCAAAACCTGTATCGTGCTTGTATTGGTAATACGAATACAACGAGATACTTGAGAACCGCTAGAGTACGAAGTACGGAAGTTTCATGGATTATGTAGACAATGTTGATAATTCACTTTACACAGCACTCTAATCCTCATCCTCTCTTTCTTCCTGTCTCCTCTCCTCCTTCTGTAAGGCCGGTATCACTTCAAGCTCTGCTTACGATATCGGTCTTCTGCATTCTCCCCCTTTCCTTTCTGTTCATATTCGATTTGAAATGTGTTGTATTCATTGTTATTTTTGTTATATGGAAATGCAGAAATAAAAACTGAAACTGAATGTTAGTAAATATATTCAATTACACGTATGACCGATTCATACGGGTTTTGGGTCATAATTTTGCAAATGATTAAGACTGATTATATTCATCTTGTCCTAGTTTCATTTCGGCGGCCTGCAAAGATACAAGGATATACTCATAATTTAAAAAATTATTTCTCCTTACATCCACATTGCAGATTACTGGCCCCAATTTCGGATTAAGGTGGCCAGTGGGACCAACTCATACACACACACACATAATTGTTTTCGCCGTCAATCGGGGAGGAAGGCATGACACCATGCAAGTGTGGAGTTCTTAAGTTTTAGGACTTTCAGGATAATTTTATCGAATTCTGGATGAGAAAAGACAGAATATTCTTTGAATATTTGAAAGTGAACACAATTGCACTATACGGATGTCTGGAAGCATGTTTCATTCAATTTTAATGACTTTGTAAAATGCGGAGCTCCACGGTTGGGTACAGGAAAAATTATACATAAACAAACACTCGAATACATGACTATATTGTGGGAAACCGGGTCAAACTCTCAAACGTTGATGGGGTACTTTACGGATGTCTGGAAGCATGTTTCATTCAATGTTAAAACTGCGGAGCTCGGACCACGGTTGGGTGTGTCTCAACGGTTAGAAGGTGTGTAAACTTATAAATCTCCCGATTGACGGTGAATACACGTGCACACGCACACACACACACACACACACACACATGTGAAAAGCATACAATCTTGTCCATTTCCGATTTTCTGTTTTCTAACACACCTGTTATCGTGGTTGTTGATAAGTTTGAATCAGAATTTCGGTAATCTTGCCCATGTGTTTAGTTTGTAAATTTTACTATCAAAACCTTAATGGAATGTACAATTATGGTCAAACGTAATGCAATTAGTAACTCGAACTTGTGCGTCATCATCAAAAACTAATACCGTAATATAAATATACGTCATAATTCAACCATGACTAAAATGGTTGAAAGAAACCTGAACATTTTCATTAAAAAACAGCTGTTGGCATTAGAGGGTTTTCACAATAATTGTGAATAGGACTGTTTGTAACATTTTGTCATAGAGAGATATTCAGAAAAAAGGTAAAGCAACGTTGATATTTTCGAACAAAATGTAGGCTTTTGACAAATGGTCAATATGGAATAGATGTTGGATTTACATTTATTCAAATAATATTGTATCAGCTATATCAGCTGTATCGATCAAACAGTTTATTCTGCGTTGTAATTCATGTGCTTTGTCAAATATTGCACTTACTTTTTCATTACATTACAAACTATATATTTCCTGAAGCACACTCTCAACCAAAACTGTAACATTTAAAGGGAAAGTGATACTCTATTATTTACTTTATATTTCTCTCCCAGGCAAGTATTGTCCTCTCGATTGCTAAGTTATTTATAGCTGCACTTACATGTATGTATTATTTTCATATCTCAATGTAACATAATATCCCCTCCAAGACAAACATTGACATAGTTTTGATTGGTCAGTCGTTAATTGATCCACTTATATCTTATTGTCATAATATCTTCCTGTAATATAATATACAATCCAGGACCCAAACAAATCATATAGTCACGGGAGGTAAGTCGTGTATTGTTGCACGTTTGTCTCATATTGATATAGTCATGTAACATAGTATCCAGTGAAACTAGATCAAGATACATTTCGTGACCTCATCATCAAAATTTAGTTTTGAAATCAACAACTCTGCAATACGAGATTCTAAGAAAGTACTTGTATCAAGTCTTTATTATGACTGGTTTCCAAAAAACACTAGCAAAACACGAATATCAACGGCATCAAATTGTATTTATATAAAAGGACTGAACTAGAAGATTACAATAATTATATATTACACTGCTCTGTACATACTCAAATATCATAGCTTCATTAGCACTTTGTTGGGTAAGAGAGATAAGGGTGTTAAGTCAAATTATCGCAAAATTTAGTTATGCACACCATTTTGTTCTTCAGAGCCTAAATTCATTGTGTATATATGTTGGCCGAACTTTTCGATAATCATTATTACACATTTTAAGAGGAATTTTATGACAAATGAAAGAGAGCTACATTTGGCTTCTACAGTATTCTCAAACACTAAACATGATTATTTCCGAAGAAGAAAAGGGACTTAGCGCCCGATTTGTATGTAACTGGATCAAAGAGCAGGCCAAATTATCTCCGTTGGGGAAACAACGTGGAGTCTAACCCCCCCCCCCCCCCCCCCCACCCCCACCCTCCGTCCCCCTGCAAAGGTACGCCACTGTTCACGGTTCATATTTGTAATCTGATAAATATAATTGGTCTATATTTCCATGGATATTAAACTCATCACATTTTATGATCAAACTCTAGTACATAGTTATATTATTATCGTGAAAATCTTGCTAATATGAAATTAAAGGGATCTATAGTAACATTGCCAAAGTCCTAACAAAATCAACTTGGAACTCTAGCGATTCTCACATACCTTGTTGTATTCGTATTATCATTAGAAACATGTAACATGTTGGGATTTTGTCGGATTTCACCTCCGTTAACAATATTCTTACGATTGAAGTGTTCAGACTATCCACTGGAAAGTTATTCCTGTGTACAAAGTCAGTGCATTGAGTTAGCGAATATCGCTTTGCATTTCACTCATTTCTTGGCCATATAAAATATCCATTTAACGTGCAATTTTCACTCATTACTCAGTGGACATATCATATCACAACATTATACATTTGTATCAACTATTCGTCACTTTTTACACATGTCCACAAAGTAACAAGATCCCTTTATTCTAATGTTTAACATAAGCTACAAGCATGAAAGCTTTTCCTCTTTATAATGATGATAATTCTTTGAAATATCACAATGTTGTAAAACGGATGTACATTTACTTCTGTATCTCTATTTACAATGATATTTGCGATACATATCAATATGATAATTTTCGTTACATAATTATATACAACATGTCTTTATCAAAATTCATAGCGTATAATTATCATTATGAAGAAAAATTGTCATGTGCATGTATATTCTTTACTAACTTGATATGTCTGCGTTGTTTATCTACGTGTATTATACAAAGCTTATGTTGTTTTAAAGTTATTATACCACCTTGCGTATTTAAAGGCATACAGCTTCACCTCACTTAAATCAATTAATTATTTGTTACCATTTTCAGCTTGGTAAGCAAGTGTTCATAGACACACCCCTATATATGCATTAACATGTATATTCCTTCTCAAGATTTACAAATATTACATACAAATATGATAATGTGCAAAATATGTATTTTGTTCGTGACTCAATACAATTATTATGTGCGTTGTTTTAGCTACGCGATTGATTGACCAACATACTTTAGAACGTACCTACTCTATGATATAAGTATACAGTATATATACTGTAAATATGATCCGATTATTTCCACTGTTTGCCTTGGTTGTAATTGTACGTACCATTAATATTGTACATATGAATATTCACTACCAATATATACAGCTTTTTAACAATCTAAATTTACATCAAGAAGCAAAGTCAGTTAAGAGTTAAAATGTGAAAATCGCTGATTTTCACATATAAATGCAAAGCTACGTTGTTGTAATTAACCTATATTTAATCCATTAATCATGTTAATATCACAAATATCTGCATATCGTAAACATTCATTCATCTTTTTGAGACTATGATAACTGCTCTATAAAAAAACAATTCTACTCAATCACGTGTCAATAAATCGTTTGATATTATCCCCAAGAATACACCCCCCCCCCCCTTGACTACGGGAACTGGGTGGGCTGTGTACAAATTCCATTGGATCCCTCCTCTTTGACTACGGGAACCGGGTGGGCCGTGTACAAAGTCAATGGGATCCCTCCTCTTTGACTACGAGAACCGGGTGGGCTGTGTACAAAGTCCATGGGATCCCCCCCCCCCCCCCCCCCCCCCCCCTCTTTGACTACGGGAACCGGGTGGGCTGTGTACAAAATCCATGGGATCACTCCTCTTTGACTACGGGAACCGGGTGGGCTGTGTACAAAGTCCATGGGATCCCTCCTCTTTGACTACGGGAACCGGGCGGGCTGTGTACAAAGTCCATGAGATCCCCCCCCCCCCCCCCCCCTCTTTGACTACGGGAACCGGGTGGGCTGTGTACAAAGTCCATGGGATCCCTCCTCTTTGACCATGGGAACCGGGCGGGCTGTGTACAAAGTCCATGGGATCCCTCCTCTTTGACTACGGGAACCGGGCGGGCTGTGTACAAAGTCCATGAGATCCCCCCCCCCCCCCCCCCCCTCTTTGACTACGGGAACCGATTGGCTGTGTACAAAGTCTATGGGATCTCTCCTCCTTGACTACGGGAACAGAGTGGGCTGTGTACAAAGTCCATGGGATCCCTCCTCTTTGACTACGGGAACCGGGCGGGCTGTGTACCAAAGTCCATGAGATCCCCCCCCCCCCCCCCCCTCTTTGACTACGGGAACCGATTGGCTGTGTACAAAGTCTATGGGATCTCTCCTCCTTGACTACGGGAACAGAGTGGGCTGTGTACAAAGTCCATGGGATCCCTCCTCTTTGACTACGGGAACCGGGTGGGCTGTGTACAAAATCCATGGGATCCCTCCTCTTTGACTACGGGAACAGAGTGGGCTGTGTACAAAGTCCATGGGATCCCTCCTCTCAACTACGGGAACAGAGTGGGCTGTGTACAAAGTCCATGGGATCCCTCCTCTTTGACTATGGGAACCGGGCGGGCTGTATACAAAGTCCATGAGATCCCCCCCCCCCCCCCCCCTCTTTGACTACGGGAACCGGGTGGGCTGTGTACAAAGTCCATTGGGATTTCCGAATCTCGAAGGGAACGGGATATTATGCTCCTGAACCCGGGACAATTGTTAGGGCTCGTTATATGGATAGCTTTGCGAGCCATTCGGTTCGTTTTCAATGAGAACTAGCAGATGAGTTTTATTGGGTTTTGCTAGGAATGAAGATTTAAAATCAAGATAATGTATGCTGATGACCTTGCAAATTAGAGTCATCGTATCAACTCTTAAAACGTTCTTGGAGGAGTTCTCTACGATACTTGATGATCAAATATTCAACTCATCTGACCTTATCATATCTGGAGATTTTAACATTCCAATGGACTCTTCACTTGCAAGCACCAAATCCTTCACCGAACTACTAACATCATACAGTCTCCAACAGCATATCCAACAACCTACACACAACCGCGGCCACACACTCGATTTACTTATATCTCGGAATGGTGACATAGCAGGAGTGAACAATGTAACCATAGTGGATGGCATCTCAGATCATTCTGCTATCTTGTGTGAACTTAACATAGCAATAAGAACTGCCAACAAACAGTACCTTGTATCTCGTAACCTCAAATCAATTGATGTCAATGAACTCCGTCAAGACACAATGATAACATCACTCAAAGAAGTCTGTTCCACTGCTGACACTGTCCAAGATGCTGTCAGTATATACAGTGTTAATCTTGGTACTGTCCTTGATAAATATGCTCCACAGAAACAACTTTGTGTCACTGTTCGTCCTAACACACAGTGGTATAATAGCAAAATAGCTAAGGCAAAACTTTGTCGTAGACAACTAGAAAGAAAGTGGCGTGTAACAAAGTTGGAGATACATAGGCAGATGTACAACACCCAACGTCAACTTGTTCAATCGCTTATCAAAGAAGCAAAATCTTTACACCACTCTAGCCAAGTCGAGGAATGTGGCAAAGATGCGAAACAACTTTTTAAAGTTGTTAATCAGCTTCTGAACAGAAACCAAGCATCACCACTTCCTGAGCACCAGTCTTGTAAAGATTTAGCCAACCAGTTTAGTCAGTATTTTGTTGATAAGATAACCAATATTCAAGCAAACCTGCCTGTAGTTAGATTAAATGAGGAAACGTATGATGTACCCTCATCTTTCTGCTCATTTCACCCTGTAACCCTCAATGAAGTAGAAAGTGTTATTATGAAATCGCCAAATAAATCATGTGAATTAGATCCACTGCCTACTCATCTTGTAAAAAAGTGTCTACCAGCTGTTGCACCAGCTGTTGTTAACATTGTAAATGCTAGCCTTGACTCAGGTTTAGTTCCACAAGATCTGAAAAGAGCTGTGATACGCCCCACTCTTAAAAAAGCCAATCTTGATAAGGAATCTATGAAAAATTATCGTCCAATATGAAACTTACCGTTCTTAAGTAAAGTTTTGGAACGTCTAGTTTTTTCTCGCCTCTTGACGTACATGCAGGAGAAAAATCTTTTAGATAACCGTCAGTCAGCTTACCGCCCACATCATAGTGTGGAAACGCTTCTCACAAATTTGACTGACCATGTTTTGAGACAAATGGATGATGGAAATATCACGGCTCTTGTACTGCTAGATATGTCATCAGCTTTTGATACGGTGGAACATGACATTCTGATTCACAGGCTACAATCTTTTGGTATACATGGTCTCGCCCTTGATTGGTTTAAATCATATTTGTCAAGTCGCTCACAATGTGTTCGAGTTAATGAAGCGACATCCGACTCCACTATCCTCACATGTGGAGTTCCACAGGGGTCGGTAGGCGGACCACTCCTTTTTTCTCTATATCTCCAACCTATTAGTAAAATTGTTTGTAAACACAATATTAGTTACCACTGTTATGCAGATGACATTCAACTGTTTGTTTCATTTCCCCATCTGTCACTGCCCTTTCTAGCACAATAACAAGACTTGAGTCTTGTCTCGATGATGTTAAAATGTGGATGGAAAGTAATGGATTGAAGTTGAATGATGGGAAATCAGAGTTTGTATTATTTGGTTCAAAACAGATGTTGTCAAAGATTAATCATGACCAGTGTCAAATTAGGATTGGAAATTGTAATGTAAAACCTGCCCAAACTGCTCGTAATCTTGGTGTTATTTTTTACGCTAATCTTACCTTCAATAACCACATATCGTATGTATCACAGTCCGTTCGATTTCAATTACGCAATTTGAGTTTTATTAGGAAGTATTTGTCACCCTCTGCTGCTGAATCATTGATTCATGCATTGATCTCATCTCGCATTGACTTTTCTAACTCTTTGTTTGGTAATCTCCCCAAAAAAGAAGTTAATAGGCTCCAACGTCTACAGAATTCTGCAGCCAGACTACTTACATTCACAAAGAAATCTTCACACATAACACCGATCCTTCAATCCCTCCATTGGCTTCCTGTTGAGAAACGCATTATCTTTAAAATGTTATTACTTGTATATCATTCACTTCATTCATCTGCCCCTGCCTACTTACAAAATAGTCTCACAATGTACGCACCTTCACGTAGTCTTCGCTCGTCTAACACACAATCCCTCCAAGTACCCAGAGTAAAACGTTCATGGGGAGATAGTTCCTTCTCATACCTTGGCCCAAAACATTGGAACGATCTCCCCATTGAAATTCGCCAATCACCTTCCTTGGATACTTTTAAAACTCGGTTGAAAACTTATTTATTTGAAAAATAGGTATACTCTAATTTGTTTTTGTATGTTTGTATGTTTGTTTGTTTAGTCGTTTTTCTCTTTTCCCAAAGCGCCGCGAGCGTCGAAAGACGGAACGTGCGCTATATAAGTATCCACTATTATTATTATTATTATGATGTATGTTTAGATTATTTTGATGATGTTGAGATGACTTTGTCTCTCCCTTGGTATAGGAGATATTTTGTTTTTATTTTAATAAAATGCTATAGTCATAGTGAACAACAAGGTGAGATATAAATCTAACTCCAATATAGGAGACAATAAAAGACATCCTCATAGGCCAATCGATGGTTCACAGCAGCTTAAGATTCCTGAATGCCCTCAGATACTTGATGTCCCTTGTCAAAAGGTGCTGATGCACACGTGTCTTGAATGATTGAACTGTTGTTGTTGATTACGCCAACTATATTCTTCATCATTGATTTCACTTCCAAGTAAAAAAAAAAAAGGCTGGCAATTCGAGCCTTCCTTCAGAAGTTTAGCTGATTGGTCACTGGGTAAAGTATGCATGCTGGAGAGGTTCAGGTGAGAACAGATCTTCATCGAATGACTCATTGGGACAGAACAAAGATGAGACATCATCTAATACAGCTGATGTCACCATTGAAATTTGTAGAGCTATCTTCGAAAGTATTTGGGTCCGGTTTCTTGTTTTCCTGTCACGACCTTCTGTGGAGGAATGTCGGGCAATGGGAAGAGAGTGTTTGTTTATCTCGCATCAAAGATAAGTGTGCCGAAGCAAATCAAATGAAAATTCGACTGTACCTTCATGATTGAGAGAAGTAGGTGAAAGGGAGCAAGCCTTCCTTCTTAGGGTCTACACTTCGTATGCATGGTGTGATGGTATGTAGCTTCGTAAATATGCTGTTCCGGGTCGTCAGGTTCATCAGGACGGCGATTTCTTCCTTCGAAAGTCGTACAAGGGACTAGATTCACGGATGCCTTTGAAGACTTCTTAACCAGCTTCACAGACTTACGCTCTTCCGCTAGTGGAAAGATGTATACTGAGTCTTCAGGAAATGAGTGTATGCTTCTCGAGGCTTCATGTCCTGGTAACAGCCCTGATAACATAGGTAGGTATGTTGCTTGATCGTCATCTCCATTTGGGTGATCTGTGATTGCATGGTTACCCGCCCTCTGATTCAAATCTTGTAGATGTCTTCGCCGCTTCAGATGCGCCCATCGGATGAAGATCAGAAGCAGCATGATGGTTGTCACAGATAGCGCCGCAATCAGGATTAGGGTAGTTAGTCCAACATTCCTCCAAGCTGAAAAGAAAAACAATAACATGCAGTTCGAAAAGTAAACAATCTCCGACAAAGTGTTAGGCTATGTTAGCACCTGTAATACTTGTTCAACATATTAAGCATGTTCAAGAGGGCAAGTTATAATATTATCCAAAAAAAAGGAGGAAATGTCACACTTTCAATAACCTTTATAATTCACGAAATGAAATAAGATAAGAAAGTTTTCATCATCTCAAATCTGTTGCAAAGAGTTTTATCTTAAGTTTTGTTTTTATTTTTGCCTAGGCCTAGTTTTGCCTCTTCTCAATGGTCTCCGTAGTAGTTAAAGGGAGCGTTGAGTATTGGTATTTTCCGAAGTGCCCCCCAAAATTAATTGTAACTGATTTGGTTGATTTCAATTCCATGTGAAAGATCATTAAAAAAAACCATGGGAAATAACAATAATTCCCATTCAAATGCTCTCATTGTTGTGAAATTTGCTTTCAAAATATTATATAAAAAGTGATTGACGTCCGGCTATCAGATTTTAGAGAACGCTAGCGCGAAGCGCTAGGGTTCTAGGTCCTTCTAACCGTATACACGTATCGCAAGCGCCGTTCGCATCGGCGGCCATCGCGATCATCTTTCGTTCAAAATCTGTCCGGAGTCGCGCTAACACACGGAGAGAAGTCGAGGAGGCGCATAAATCACTGATTTTTAGCGGAATGGAGGGGAAAATCATAATTTTAATCCAACCGATAGTTGGATCACATATTGGAGAATGAATCGGTGGTAAGTACCCTATCATATGTATAAATTTAAGCACAATTAGCATGCAAAAACAATATTCATTTTCAGTCCTGTATTATGAGAACCTAAAACGCTCGCGCTTCGCGCTAGCGTTCTCTAGAGTTAATTTGACTCTTGAGTTGTAACGGCTCTCTTTGAATGATAACAGGGGTTTTACTTTGTCGTTTGTAATTGTGTATACTTTTCGAGCATGGTGGAGTTATAACTATTAGTTTGTACCGTAATGTTGCAGGTTTTGGTTACTAAAGTTAAGTTTGACCAATACTCAACTATCCCTTTAAATTCCCAGTTAAAATCCGCTATTGCATGCAATCTGACATAGCCCTACATTCACCAAGGTAAATAACACAGTTGCATAGATAATATTGACAACGTTTTAAGATATTCATACCAGATTCTGCCGAGCTCGTCATATTGACATCGATGTCATAGTTGCATCTATTCCGGGGGTCCATGGATGAGATGGACACGCCCGTAGTGGATACGCGTTCCTCTGAAATTAATAAATGTTAAATCCAGAATAAAGTACATTTACAATTAACCAAATGGATTGCAGTGGATTCATGGGTTTTTAGAGGTTAGTTGGATTTTGAGTTGACACTTTTGTTTGTTAAATCTTAGGTAGACAGCGTGAGGCAAGAATAAATGCGGCACATGCATCGTAACAGGCGGGACAGCAAGGGTGGTAATCCATCCCCTCCTTCTCCACATCCCCAACCCCTCCTAATCCCCCTATCCAGCTAATCATGCCTCTGCTTAAGCCCAATACAAACAAGAGCCGACCTGACCCAACAGTTTTTTAGTCAGGCTAAAGTCGAGCCCGATTAGTTGGACATGATTCGACATGCTGAATTGGTCCCGACTGGAGAAATGAGGCAACGCACACTGACCCGATCAGACTGAAAACCAGTCGATCGGGTCAAGTTGAATCTATGTGAGTTATGCTCTTACCTGCCGTAAAGCCGACCCGAATCCCCGATGCAGTTCCCTCGCCGTCACTCGTGAAGATCAGTGTGAGAGACGAGCTGAGTGATGCAAAATCCAAAGGCGACTGCCCGATGCCATTGTACCCACTTAGATGCCTCCATCGCGGTGAACTTAAAGCGAAGTTGTCGACGTCTTCCCCAATGTGGAGAACATCTTCTTCCGATTCCATGTCGAATTGGAAGAACTGGATCCAGATGACGGAAGAGTCAGGAGCTCGAAGGTGCCAAATGTTAAAGGCATTGTTGGGATAGTTGTTAGGAAAGCTGGGAGAGGATATGTACACCTGTTGTCCGAGAATAAGGACCTCTTCTGTATAAAAGCAAGGCATCCAAATGTTTAAATCATTTTTACCACATCTTTTCGATATTAAATTGATCGAATCGAGCAACATTATCAAAGTTCATTTGCTTCCATCTTTTATCATAATCAACCTTTTGATGATATGATTACAATCAATACATTTTTTTAAAGGGTGCTAAAAGCAGATTATGATTCTTTCCTACGCGATTGAAAATAACGTTAGGAAGTAAATTCGCTGAAATGGTAAATTTAACTCGTCAAAGTATAAACAAGACGTTAGTTTGTTGGTGTTCGGAAGTGTTGTAGTCTTACCCGGAAATGCCATTGAAGTTATAATCATCCGTAGATGCAAGAGTTTACTCCGACTTGGGAAGTAAATATTCATCCAGGCAGCGTTGCTAACAGTAATCACATCACTGGGGAGAGTGCTCCCGGTAAATCTCGCCAGTCTGGTATCATTGCCAATCTCAGATCCATCGCCGATCTCCAAGGTCTCGCTCTCCTCGAAACAAAGGTGTTCGAAGGAGATGCTGATTCTGTGATCGAGCGAAGTGTTGAAGATCAGCGAAGTCAAGTCTGCGCTAATTGTGCCAATGTGTATCGTTGAATCCACGGATTCATCACTTTCGGTAGAAACTACGAGGCTGGATTTCTCAGGAACAGAGTAATGATCTGCAAAACAAAATGATGTGGAAAAATGTATCGTGTAAAGTCATGATAGTGACAATTTGCTCAACATGCGAGCGTTATATGCGGTTAGGGGATTTCATCCAGTCTGCTTACTGGGTACAACAACTGAACATTTAATTTGAGCCTTAAAGGTCCATAAATAGCCATACATTTTGCATTCTTAACTTCCTGATATGTTCACATCTTGTTAACCTTAATTACATTTCATTGGTAACAACATTTGAAACGTTGGGAGCGTGATTGTCAAAAGTCCGAATATTATTGGAAGGAAAATTATACAAACCCCTAAAAATTCACGCAATTCACACAGAAAGGCAGTTGTAGACAATACATGTGTAAATATCCCTTTCTTCTTTTGTTGCACCTAAAGGGAAAATTAAGTATCTTGTACAGAGATTGCACTTTAAGATAAAATACATGTAAGCATCCCTTACGAGACTAAAGTTGTAATGAATTAAAAAGACTACACTTCTTTGATTAGTTTAATTTTACTCCAATATGTTGATAATTAGACACGATTACAATCGTATACAAGCTCTCACTTATTATCCTGTCCTACCTCGAACTAAGGTTAGATTATACTTACGAATCGTGTTCGACCTATTCTCGGGCATAAAGGCACGCAATCGTATGGAAAACCCTGTTTTTTTAGTGTTACCATTGCTGCTAAAAATGATCTTGAATGACGACGCCTCCGGAGTTAGCTCAGCGTTCAAGCTTTCCGGCTCGTTAAAACCGCTGAACCTTTTCCACTTGTTACAAAAGTCACCGCCAGTGGAAAACTTGTCTACACCGTCCCCAAAAAAGAGAAAGTCTTTTTTCTGTGCAGTTTGGAAGCGCTCTACATTGACTAAAACAGAGAGCCCTTTGGAAACTCGCATGTCCCACAATTTGAAGGCATTGTTTGGATAGTTGTTTGGGTGATTTGGCGTTTCAATCAAAAAGTCAACGTCCTCCTCCAACAGTGAAGCATCTGTAATGAAATAAATGTGGATATTGTTCTATGATGTATACCATCCAACGAAGTACACCAAGGTCATTTATACTATTAAGTGTGAAATTATTATATCCTTAATAAACAAAATTGTGTTCTTGCGCAATGACAGTCATTGCGCAAGAACAGTAACGACAGAATATGTGGTAACACAATATATTCCATATGATAACGGTGTGAGATTACAAACAAGTTGTGCTATTTTCGTTGTTCACCCAGCCTCAAAACTTCTTTATGAATTAATTTCTTCGCACACCAGTACCACTGGATTAGACATAAATAAATCACTTCTCATATGATTGAATGAATGTTTGGCTGTTTCCTGTGATATTTATTATGCAAACAAAATCCCCCGTCAAAAAGACACGAGTTTTTAGGTTGATGAACATCATGTATTTAATTGCTTGCTCCTGGCAGGATTCACTCCAAGTTACTACCCTTTGTTTACTTTAGCAGTGACATTAACATATATTATCATTGACCTTTGATTAAAGGGGTAGTACAGTTTTGGTAAAGCTGACATTATTTGCGTTAAACGTGTTATAATTTCGTAAACGTGTATGCATTTTCATCTTTCATCATCGAAAAAATGTGGGTTCCACATTTATTCCGATCGGATATATTTATTGATATTTTATCTGCTTCTGAACCGATTCAGCTTTAAAATACCTCACAATTTTTTTTTTCTTGAAGCGCCCCCTATTCCAAAACTGAACTTTCCCTTTAAGTCGTTCTCACAGGTAATAGTTCAATATTTTCTTCAAAATTTGTTTTGTCATTATGCTAAGCTTTAAAAGTTAATATTTAAATAAAAATGTTCTAGCATTTAAACACAAATTTTTGTTTAGATATTCAACTAAATATTATATCAATGTGACGGTGTGACGCTAATTAAACCAGGACCAAGTTTGAATATTATAAATCAAGCCGCTTTGCCAGCGCTTTGCATATTGGCGAAAATTACAAAATTGTAAGTCCAAGTGGAAAGACATTTTGACATACATTTGTAAAATCATAATGTTTGATTTGTTAGACTGCGAAGTGTTGTCCATTTTAACCCTTAACAATTTTTCCGGCACATCATCAAAATTCAACGATGATACTAATAAAGTGTTAACAATATAATCTGACATAAATTTATCATAAAATGTATCGGGTGCGTCAAAAAGAGTGTTGATTGATTGATAGATTGATGTATTGATTGATAAGAAAGAATTGGTGGTGGTGTGGCCTTATATGTTCATACAAAATATAGTATATTGTTCGAGATGAAACTTCGTTTAGTAATGAATTTATAGAAATTCTTTTTATTGAAATAATTATTCCTACTAGTAAAAATATATTAATAGGCGTTATATATAGACCACCTAATTCTAACGTGAACGATTTTTTAACGCACTCATCCGATTTATTGCGTTGTCCATTATTTAATAATAAGGATTGGTTTATAATGGGCGACTTTAATATTAATTTATTGAAACGAGAACATGATCATAATAGTATGTCTCAGGATTTTCTTGAGATCCTCTTAAGTGCTTCTTTTTTACCTCTCATTTCTAAGCCAACTCGTGTTGTAAGCCACTCATCTACTTTAATTGATAATATTTTCTCTTATGTTATACCTCATCCTGAATCTTACATTGTCCTTTCTGTTATGACAGATCATTATCCTATTATGACGTATTATACTTTATCACAATCTGTCAAAAGTAGTCCTCGTCCATTAAGACGATATTCCGCCGACTGATAAACACTTTGTTGAATTTTTAGGCCCAGCTAATCCCAATTCAATATGTTTTATTCCTACACATAAATTTGAGATATTGGATATTGTTTCTAATTTAAATGATAAGAAAAGTTCTGGTTGTGATGGTATAAATAATTTTAAAAAATAGCTAAAGTTATTCCTTTATTTAAGAAGGGTGACAAGTTAAATATTACTAATTATCCTCCAATTTCTTTATTGCCATCTATTTCTAAGATACTTGAACAAATATATATATTCGATTAGTTTCTTTTTTGAAAAGTGACAATATTCTCTCGAATTTTCAGTTTGGTTTTAGAGAAAAAATATGGTACTACCCATGCTTTATTGTCTTTTATTGAGAAAGTAGCCCATGCTATTGATTTTCCTGGATTTCTCCAAGGCCTTCGACACAGTTAATCATGATATTTTACTTTACAAACTTTCTCATTACGGTGTGCGTGGTAAGGCCTTGGAGTGGTTCAGGAATTATCTCTCAAATGGACAGCAATATGTATTTGTAAATAATCATAGTTCAGACTCTTCTCTAATATATCTTGTGGCGTCCCACAAGGAAGCATCTTAGGCCCACTCTTATTTATTTAATATATGATTTTAGTAGGTCATTTGATGTTCTATCGTTTGTTCTTTTTGCTATGACACTAACTTATGTTTTTTCTCACGATAATCCACACACTCTTGCAGAAACAATCAATGTTGAATTAGTCAACGTATTAAAGTGGATTAGAGCCAATAAATTATCATTAAATTTGCAGAAAACTAAATATATGTTTTTTAGTAAATCTATACATTCGTTACCCATAGATGTTGCTTTTGAAGATTTTATATTGGAAAACGTTTATAATATTACATTTTTAGGGGTTACCGTAGATAATCAACTTTCATGGAAATTTCATATAAATAATATTTGAAAATTTATTTCTCGCAATATTGGTATTATTAATAGATTAAACTTCCATCTCCCCTCAGCATCCTTACTTATGTTGTATTCATCTTTGATATTACCATACTTAAATTATGGTATTTTGACTTGGGGTAACACCCACGTAACATTATTAGATAAATTGTTGTTATTGCAAATTAAAGAAAGTACTTCGTATTATTTTTAATATGGCCCCACGCTCTCACACAGACTTATTATTTTTTGATAATAATATATTAAAAGTTAAGGACCTATATTTATTTCAACTCGGTAAATTTATGTATAATTATAATAATAATACCTTACCCGCAATTTTTGATGAAATGTTTTTAAAAAACCAATTAGTTCATAAGTACCTAACTAGACATTCGGGAGAATTCCATTTGCCCTTATTGAGAACGTTATTAGCTCAAAATACATCTTTTTATAATGGTCCTAATTTTGGGAATACTCTCAATGATAATATTAGAAATGCAACTTCATTTAATTTGTTTAAGAAAAAGATTAAAATATTATTATTGCAATCTTATGAAACTCATTAAATTGAGAAGTTGTCTCCCTATGTACTGTTTTATTTTTATGAATTACATTTTGTCAATAAAAGGTCATCATCTATATAGTTAGTGTTTTAGTTTATTGTAATTGCCTTCCAACTTTTTTTCTTTTTTGTATTGAGCGCTCTTTTATCGCTTATACCCGCATGCGTCAACAGTTCTGTCTCTGTCCACATCCAACCATCCTTAATTCTCTTCACGTATGTTACTTTTTCATCTTTTTATTCATTCTTAATCTTATATATTATTTTGACATCCCGTGCTATCCTGTGCTATTCACGTTGTTTTGTGTTGTGTCGCATTATTTTGTTCTACTCGTCAAAGTCTCTGTCGGCTCACCTTATATGTTTTTAGTAACCTTTGCTGGAAGCAATTCCAACTCAAATGTACAATTTATTGTAAAACAATTTTTAAAAGTACGTTTGTAAAGTATTATTCGACTTATTTATGAATTATGATTCAATTGCTTTATTATTACTCGAGGGGTCCACAATCTACAAGCATTGCTTTTCAGTGGATCTCTCCATTTCTAAACATATTAATTTATTGTATATGATTCTAATTTTCATTGTACATCTGTTTAATTTTACAAACTGTAACCTTTGTTTTGTTTTGTACAATGCTATGTATTTTAATTTTTGTTGGAAATGAAATGAACTAAACTGAACTGAAACTGATGGATGGATTGACTGGCTGACTGATTGATTGATTGATTGATTGATTGATTGATTGATTGATTGATTGATTGATTGATTGATTGATTGATTGATTGATCGATTACTCGATTGATTGATTAATTGATCGGTATTTTTAAATTGATATTATGATAATACTTAAAAGAATTATAAAGAAATACATTTAATTCAACATGAATAACTTTTTAAACAGAAACAATCGAACAATGTTTAATATTAATGGAATACAGAAAATCATTTTTTCAAAACAGTAACCAGTTTACCAAATACCAATAATGATGTTTATTCAATTAACTAAAATCTTAAGAGATCATGAACGGGACCATAATTTTAAGCAGTGCTTTAAATGATGATTGTCCCTACTACTTATTTTGAATATGTTATTAACTGCTACGAACTATAAAAACAAGTTAGGAAATAAATGGCATGAAATGTAATGTTGGGTGCGGATAGAATAAGACAATTAAACGATGCGCATATATGGATGGAACGTTTGAAGATGCAGCCGGTTGAAAACCCTTTTTTTAATGTGCTATAGTTTTTAAAAATTACATACCTGTCACTGGAATTGAGGTGATATCGACAGAGAGATAATCTATCCCCGAAAGTATTCTTCCAATACTCGGTTTGAATCATGCGCGAACTATGTTAACCATAATCATTCATAGAATCGATATTTTCGATTAAATCTGTTGTCGAACGAAGAGTGTGATTGCTAGTTATGTTATCGCCATAATAATGTTTAGAGGCTATGATGATGTTCAAGGGGAACTATCAAGAGTTACTCACGTTATAGAGACCATCTTTTAGTATATTTACAGGACGTGAGGCCAGTAACCAAGCAGCATTGGAAATGGACGATACATTGCTTGGTAGATCATCCTCATAGAACCGAACCAAGCGTGTGTTATCTCCAGGAGACAAGCCATCTCCAATATCCAAAAACCAGTCTGAATCAAATGTTGTAAAGTTGAAGCATATTCTTCTGCCCACAGATGTGTTGAAGGTCCACCATGGTGTAGGATAGCCATCCCGATAAGCGTCCCGTATGTTAGTCCCCGTCAGGGTAATGGTACTATCATTCCCGAGGAAATAGGGTTCTGCACGAAAATAATGTGAATGTTTAAATCAAATATGAATTGATATCAAATCACACTTTATATTTTTTCACTTTGTTAGAATGTAATACTTAGCATAGTATCATTATGTATTGTGATGTCATATAAATGTATCACATTATATCATATTATATTTATATTTATATCTAAATTAAAACAATGAATAAATTTACATTTACCTCACCTATCGCCATCTTTGAAAATATTTCCCTTTATATCGACATGGCTTGGATCGTTTTCGAAGTATAAAATTATCACTGCACAACAATGAGATTAAAAGATCTAGGTCTACTGTTGAATGAAAACATAACCCAAAAAACAACAAACAATGAAAGTTAACGTCATCAATTGTTGTAAATCACCTAAATTCAAGTTGTTGTGTTTTTTTTTAATTCAGAGTCACTTGACAAACTAAAAGTAATAAACAAAGAACACCCTGATGTTGTTTTACTGTAACATTTTAAACTTCAACATCGTTGATGATTATCTGCATTTGAAATAAAACGATGCTTGAAATATGTAATTGAAACATGTACAAATGCCATGATATGATATAGTTACCTTAATACTCACCTTGGAGCTGGCATGTCGATGCGTTGAAGAATGCGGCCATCCACAGAATAAAAAGTGGCGAGCATTTATAATTTGTCTCGGACATCTTCACTTCACAGTTTTCACTATTAACGTGTCTGATTAAGAATTGTAAAACAACGCCTGAATGGGTTGTTTCATGTATAGTATAGTTAAACAGTTAACATTAAGACAAACCAGTTTAATGTCGGCTGATCAGGCTGGGGATCCACAAGCTAATGACGATTTCATCGAGCCCTCAGATATACATGACAAGGTCTACAAAGACTCGAGTGCTGTGCAGCATGCGTCTGTATCTTGAATGATCAAACCCAAATGTCTTCGATCGCTAGTTCTGCTTTCTCCTCCCCAAGCTCGAAACTCCGACCAGGCATCTGCAGTTCTAACACAGCGTCCAAGCTGCACTGATGTAGCCACAGACAGCCTAAATGTGTGGGCTTGTGTGTGTGTGTGTGTGTGTGTGTGTGTGTGTGTGTGTGTGTGTGTGTGTGTGTGTGTGTGTGTGTGTGTGTGTGAGCGTGTGTGTGTGTGTGTGTGTGTCATTAAAGTTGGCACACACAATCATTACAAGCGCACAAACGCTAGAAACATGTAGAGTTGTAGACCATTTAGATGTAGATACACAAACGCATCAAAAACATACATTTATGTATTGTGTATGTCTACATCAACATAAAAATAGAAACACAAACCCACATACAAACAAACTCAACACATGATTGGCTGGATGCATACACGCACGCGCGCAAACACACGCACGAACACACAAACACATAATGCATAATTATACACAAGTACTGCTATCGTTAGTACGTGGTTGTCCATGGCGTACTCCCGGGGGGTCACTCTCATACACAAGTGCTACCCACCCGTGTCACACCTTTTAAAAAATGGACCCTAAAGGGCAAAAATGGCGTATCGCACCTTTTTAACAATGGACCCTAATGGGCAAAAATGGCGTATCGCACCTTTTTAAAAATGGACCCTAATGGCGTAATGGGCGTATACACTTTTTAAAAATTGACCAATGGCGTATCGCACCATTTCTGAAATTTACCCTAAATGGCGTATGTATCGCACCTTTTCTGAATGGAGCCTAAAAGGCGTAATGCACATTTTAAAGTTAACACCCCTTAATTGTTAAAATGGCATAATGGTTTAAAACCTCGACTCGAGTGACGCAACATGCTTAATTTACCTTTTTGCTGAATACTATACGGTACACCCATAAAATAAAAAAAAAGTGTTTGAATCTAAATGACTCAACACATTACAATCATCAGGTCGTGCCATCCACCATCCGGTCACTGGTCATGGGGCCTAGGCGATGAATGATTGTCGACAACGTCAAGGATCCATCTGGCTCAAGTGGCAGCTCGATAAAGGCATCGGGATCGGCTCATCCTCCTCATGGACATGGTTACTTAGAAGTGCACTCATACATCGGCTCATGACCATGGCCATAGCATGACCCATGTCACTCGTTCAACGGAGTAGACCCACACTCGGTGATGTCAGTGACTCAGCTCAGTGACACAAACAATCAATTTGAATAATCTTTTCAGCCTAGAATTGCAATTCCACAAGAAACAACTATAATTTATAATTATATTGTAGCTAGGAAAAGTCTCAGTAAAAGGAAGTTTGTATCCTTCAATAATATGTTTTATATAGTTAGTTTATATAACTGATAATAATGGGTTCTCCAGAATAATGATCAGCCCTCAGGCTCAGCGGAAATTCCTTTAATGGATCGCCCAGATCGCCGGGCTAGAGTCAGTGGCACTAGGCCCCTACCACCAGTACTACCAGCTGTAATTTATGCAAACACATTCGTTGCCACCGTTTATTACTATTTTACTTACGGGCCCGTCTCCATTGTATTAGATACAAAATGTATCAATAAATGCCGATTCTCGGTTGGTAAATGACTCCTTGTCCTTCGAAGGCTTAATCCTAAGGTCGTATTTAACTAATTTTACTCATGCGATATGGTGTGTACTTGTGCCCCGACCCGGACAACATTGCGTATTTTCTTATTGACGAGATTACTGATCCAAAATATTCTTGTGCTTTTGTCTTTATCTTTCTTTCTTCTATAACTTTCTAACTCCCAATTTTCTCTCCCTTTTTTTCTCCTTGTCTTGTTTGTTTGTTTTTGTTTTATTTTGTTTTGTTTGTTTTTTCATTCTAAGTAGTAATCATTGTTTGTAGACTATTTAATGTTATTTACTACAGGGGAGAGGTTCCCCTGTGGTAGTATTACTAAGTAGTGGTAGTTATAGTAGTATTGATATTGGTAGTAGTAGTAGCAGTAGTTGTAGTAGTTGTAGTAGTAGTAGTATTATACATGTATGTACGTTTAAGGTAATGTAAGAGTAACTTTCGAGGGCGCTGCACCCTACAAGCCTTGCTTCTTAGCAGCGCCCTCCATTTTCAACAATTATTTATTACTGATTTGTATATGTGTATTTTATCTATTTCATAATTCCTGTAAGAATGCATTTTGTGTTCCACTTTGTAAAATTATACTTTTGTTGAAAATGAAAAATAAATGAACTGAACTGAACTGAACGCTCTTTGGTGGCTCTGACGCGTCGCAGCTTCGAATATCACTGGAAGATCACTGGAAGTTTATGCTGAAAATACCGTCTGAACTAGCGACCACTGTGATGCATGTGAATAGCGCACCGCATGTAGCGCACTTGTTACGCATATACACGCACACAACATTCATGCACACATATATTACAGCCACTCCGCAGAAATAAAAATATTCGAAAACCGTAGTACTGAGCTACGGTAGCTAAAAAGGGACCCCTTTTGTAGAAAAACGTCGAAACCTGTAAACCTGAAAAGGTACCCTTTTTTAGGTTTTTGTGCGATCAGTGCTTGAAAAACACCCCTTTTTCAGGAAAACGTCGACGACGCCGTATAGCTGAAAATGATACCCTTTCGACGCTTTTTTATGACGCGGGTGCGTAGCCAGTCATGTTGGGAGTGACCCCCCCGGGGGCGTACTATACACCGTGTCCCAGAAAAAACGAAACCGGGTTTCATGGCAGAAATTTTCTGTCATAAGGTAATGAATAATTTAATTGATGATATATATATGCCTGGAAAGCTCTGTGTCTCTTCTTTCATTTGATGTGCAACTTATGGCACATACTTCAAGCATGACTGAATTAGAACAATGGAAAGTGGTGTTACCAATATTCAATTTGCACGCATAAATTTGAAGTTTGGGTGAGTTTTAAGAGTTGTAAACGTACTTATTTTTAAAAAGGACAAACACCACATAAAAGTTCGTATTTTTATCTTTTACATGACACCTCATGCTAAAAAAATAAATGATTTATGCCAGAGAACGAGTACAATGAAAACATGCCTGATTTCTGCCCGAATGAGTGAAAGTTGAGTAAGAAGTCGCTCAGCTTTCCTGACTAGCAGCTGACAATGGACTTTGATGCATGAGTGAATTTACACAAACATGGGGATCAGGAAACAGGCTAGATGAAGAAAGTTACTCATTTGGGCTGGAATCAAGCATGTTTTCATTGTATTCGTTCTCTGGCATATATAATTTATTTTTTAATCATGAGGTGTCATATAAAAGATAAAATTATGAATTTTCATGCGGTGTCTGTCCTTTTTCAAAATAAGTACGTTTACTACTCTTAAAACTCTCCCCAAAACCTCACCCAAACTTGCAATTTCTGCGCGCAAATTGAATTTTGGTAACACCACTTTCTATCGTTCTAATTCAGTCATGCGTGAATTATGTGCCATAAGTTGTATATCAAATAAAAGAAGAGACACATAGCTTTTCAGACATATATATATCATCAAGGAAATTATTCATTATAACATACAATTCTGCCATGAAACCCGGTTTCGTTTTTTCTGGGACACGGTGTATATTAGGTTTTTGGTGTCAATTGAAGGAACTACAGCGTCTAGATGGCCTAATTTTCACAATTCGGCTATATATATGTAATTTTTCCCGAAGGACAAGAATTTGGCAGTCATTTCTCATGAAATCAATCAATTTTGGGGTAATTAGTAAATATCTAATTGTCCTGGGAACGCCCCTTTTAAATCGCCAAAATGTGACGTCATCTAAAGAACGGACTAATGAACTAAATTCTGTAGATGACGCGTCATGACGTAAGCCAATGAATTGTCAATCACATGTCGTTCACGCTGCCGATTCCGGACCCTAAATGTGGGTGGGGCGTAAACTGGCTGCTAAATGAGATTTGGCATCAGAAAACTAGTCTTAAATCACTACTGTGTTTATTTGTATGGATTTTTTTTCGGCAGACCTATGTTTCAAGTCATCAACTATAGAATAAGTGTCAAAGTACGTTGTATTCGTTAGGTCCTTTAATTATCTGAAGAATAATGATAGTAGTAAGAACTTGCATTCTTATGACAAAACAAAAAGATTGACGAGCATGGTCAGGGGCGTCGATCCGTTTTTGATATTGGGGGGGCGAAATTTGAACAAATTTTCCCGAGTGACCACTGAGAGAGCTAAAAGCCCCACATTGGCATGCCCGGAAGTTTTATTATGCGCTCATTGAAAGTGTCTTGATGGCTCGAAGACCTGATTTGGGGGGCACCCACATTTGGGGACAATAATGGGGGTCCAGGGGGCGGAGCCCCCGGAAGCTTTTAGATTTCAGACATTTGCAACTCCTATCATGGGTGTAAAAATTGTATAAAATAGTTAACCTATAATACTCGTAACGTACTTTTAAAGGGCATAGCGAGGAAAGATTGAGCCTTGCATGAGATGGATCTACGTGATCCTATATTACTATAGAGCCATCGATATAGTCTCGGGCATTGGGCTCCCATGAAACTAAGCAAGGGCGTCAACAACTTCTCAAAACTGGGGGGGAGACATTGCGAGGAAGCGAAGCGACCGAGCGGGGGAGGGTGTGGGAGGGGGTGTCCCCCTCCCACAGTAGGGAGCTTTTGTATTTTTGGGTGTGAAATTGTGCGATTTGGTGCACACCTGAGACAGAAATTTCACGTTATATGAAGTATATAAGTATGGAACCAAACATACATAATGACAAAGGGAGGGGGACAATCTTCACCACTTTCAAATGTGGGGGGACATGATAATATTCCAATATGATTTGCGTTCAGCGCATATGGACCGAATTGATATTTCAGATTATTTTATTTTATGTGACGGGGGGCTATCTATAGATGAGGGTTTAATTAACTTCGTGTGAGGTGTGCGTTTGAGAAATTACACTGCCCAACACATGTGAGTTCCCGCAACCCAAATGAAACTTGCAATATGATAAACTGTATGCGCGCGAAGCGCGCGGCAAAAAAGAGATTTACAGTCCTTTTCAAACTAGAAAACGGCTATTTTGAAGATTAATTATTGATAAATGTGTCTATTCCCTCTTTGGCATTATATCACTTGATTTTTTCTTCCTCATTTTCGGAATTATTGGGGGGGCGAAATGATATGTTCGCCCCCCCAATATTTTCATTGGGGGGGGCGACCGCCCCCCTGCCCCCCCAGGATCGACGCCCCTGAGCATGGTGGGCTGGTGGCGCTGTTCATCTTTTTCAATAACTCGCATTGGACAATTCACGTCGAGACCAACGTATTGTCGACTTTACATTGCAAATCTTGATGATATGTTTACCAGAATGTCTGTTAATTCGGTGTACAGTAGTAAGAAATAGTAGTAAGAACTTGCATTCTTATGACAAAACAAAAATACAAGATTGACGAGCATGGTGGCGCTGTTCATCTTTTTCAATAACTCGCATTGGACAATTCACGTCGAGACCAACGTATTGTCGACTTTACATTGCAAATCTTGATGATATGTTTACCAGAATGTCTGTTAATTCGGTGTACAGAAGTAAAAGAAAATGTAACAATCAGATTCGTTTCCAATAGAGGGGTATGGGTGCATATGCCCTTCCCAATTTTAAGTGCCCCAACATCACATTTCTCGGGTGGGGGACTTCCATTGTGTATAAAATGCAAAGGGGGGCATCAGTGTTGTAGCGCCGGGAGCACGATAGGCCCCAACCATCCTCCCCCAAAATGAAATAAATAAATAAAATAAATAATAATAATGATAAGACAACATTTTTTTTCTTTTTTAATATGGAAACAATCTTGAACAAAAATAAAAAATAACATGTGCCTCCTAAATAATTTGCCTGCCGCCACCCCCCCCCCCCCCCCCAAAAAAAAACACACACACACAATAATAATAAATACAAATTAGTTAGACCACGATTCGCAACTGAAAGGGACATTAACTTCCTTTGAGTTAATATTGTACAAGGTTCAAGGTTCAAATTGTTTCAGTCAAACCTGTCTATAGCAGCCATACACATAAAAATACGATGATATGAACCAACCTGCCTACACTGGCCATCGAAAGTAACCCCTGCAGAGAATAGCACATGTGAATAGAGGTCACCTGCCTACAGTGTCCACTTGTCTTGTTTCCCTTTAGTTGTCACCATACACAAGTCTGACTGTATTTAAATGGACGTCCCAAACAACAACAACAACAACATCAACAACAACAACAACAACCTTTGACTAGCCACTATACATACATACCAACCTGTCGATATCGAGCTCGTACGCATGCGCAGACCACGGTAATCCATAGACTTGCAATATTATGCATGTTGGCAGTTCGTTATCGTCTCCAGTCGTCACTTTCTCTCATCAGCTCCATACCCGAAAGTCACCGGAGACAGAGTCGATCAAGGCCGCGACACATCTCACGTCGTAACCAGGAGGCATATACCGGTCGACATCTCTGATCGCTCAATCGGAGAATCGGTGGAAGTTTTTTTCTTGTGCTCGTGTTTTAAAGTATTTCATTGATCTTACAATACAAAGAACATAAAAGAACAATTTCCAGATTCTTCTTCTGACTTTAGCGGAGTATTGTTTTTAATTGTAATATGGAGAAAGATGGATGGTTTCTTCTTGGTGATAGTTTGCAATCGACTTAAGACGCGACTTCTTCGTTAAGTAAGCGGCTTTTATTCCACCTGTAAGTGTTATCTTAAAATGATGTTAATACGTTAATATCTTCATTAGACGAACCTTAAACTCATTAAACTCATTGCACATCCATCGAATAGATACATTTGGCTGATTTCAACAGTAAAAAAAAAGGCGCTTTAATATTAAAAAGTATATTCTTTTTTGTTTTTCAAGAAAGAAATATTGTTTTCAAAATTATCGATTCATTTTACTTTTACGAATTTGTAAAATGTTTGTAAATTTTGCGTTTACTCGAATAACAAATTCTCTCCAGACGATATATCAATATAATAAGAATAATAAATGTAATAAATTATTTTTAACGATCGAGAAGAAAAGAACAAACTGCTTTATAATTTAATGAATCGAGTGAACGGAGGGTAGAAAGGTTTTGTTCCTAAATAATTGATTCCAGACTCGATGCTATTGTTTATAAAGTCTCACTCAACAGCGTTTGTTTTTTTGCATTTTATCTCGCTCAGTAGACGAAGAGAGATTCAAAAGTTGTAATTCAAGCCATTTCGATCGATCAGACTTGGTCAAACAATATTCAACCACAGAGTTGACTTGACTGTGTTTGTCCATATAGCAGAAAGGATAATATATCGTATTGATTAAAATAAATTCAATCAACCTGATTTGATTTTGTTTTTATTTTCGATCTAGGGACAGTTTGAAACGACATTCAATCGACAAATAATTCACATTTTATCAAAGCTCACTGTTTTTTTGTTTTTCGCGCATACAATTTGTGACCGTGTTTAATACATGTATTTTCCGATAAAAATGATAAGAGTTGGCAAATATATCACATCAAATCACCGTTATTTGTTTTTGTTCACTCTGAGGAAAGTTTAAAACAAACTGTAAACCTTTTCAATTTCAGCGAAATCGTTATTCTGTTTATCATACCAGTTGCGGATCGACCAAGTTCGCCGATAAAAACATTGACAATAAACATCAATTGGACATATCTGAAGAAAACTGGAAACAACAATTTAGTCACCGATGTTTATAATAGCGGCGTTTGAAGTTCAGCGTTTTGTTTGTCATAACAAGGAAAGTATGCGTACTTATTTGTAGGCAAACAACCATAGTGAATCTTATAATTGCTTCTTTGAGAGAATCTACCCGCATTGCGCGCCAAAACTTTGACAAATTGATGATACAACTTTACCCGGAGGACAGCCGACAGTGCCGTTTAAGCGCACACAGAAAATAAACGAGGCTTTTGGCGGGACAATTTACTACGTGGGATTGCTCTTTGGCGTTATTTCAGACACATATGTTTTCAGCTGCTTCTATAAACCCACTGCTTACGAGAACCAGACGCATCCTGTATGCATCGTATGATCTGTGATCTTGGAAAGAACAGTTGAATATCATCGCGACTTTTTGCTCAAAAAGAAAGCAAATTAACAAGGGGAAAGTGTTCATTTTGGGACCTGCGTGCACATTCTCAATAATAATAGTGGGACTTTTTATGCTCGTCGACTTTTCTGTCATTGTCTTGGTTTCCATCTGCAACTATGATTGATAAAACAGCACAAATTTTCTCCATTAACCCGACGTGTTGTTGAGGAGTTAACTATTTGGAGACAATTTGATTTCAATACAACACTCATCGTTCATAGACCATCAATATCTCCACCTCAGTCGCTTACGCGGTTAACACTTAACGGATCTGGACATCGATTCTCGTCGATTTGATTCTCAGAATCGTTTGATTTCACCGCTTACAAAAAAAGGAATTGGAAGGTAAGTTTAGACTTTGATTTTGTTCGTAAACTTTTCATACTATCGTTATGACATGTTCTTCTTTTGTAACGTGTTACATAAAATCCTTGTCGTTGTTTGTTTAGAAAGGGCTAATCGTTATATTTGGCATTTGGCATATCACGTCTTGTCAAAAGTAGCTTTTTAGAGTCATTGATTACTTTACTGTTTATTTAAAATACATTTTACACTCTAACGCATCTCCTCTTCTGATAAATGTATATAAGGTTATGTAATCTATCTAGCAAGCACTCTTGTTCAAGACAAGGTTATCCTCTTCTTCATAATAATTTATGCCTAATACACAAATTGGTTTGTGCAATTATTTTTAAAGGTTTATCACAAGTGATCGTTTTCCGTGACGGATTACTTCACTTTGTATATAGTTCGGCTATACATTTTGTCACTTCTTATAACCATGAAATGATCATAATATGACCATATAACCATAGCACCATAGCAAATGGAATTTTAATTATCTTTCAAATTTTTGTCAAGTAAGAAAGTATAATTTAAACAGATAATCGCACCGAACAAGAAGTATTTACGGGATGGGGCACAAGTGACACTTTGAAGTGGCGGATTTCTTTACGTAACAATTCGGGTAGATCCCTTATTTCTTTATTTCCCCTTCTTTGAATAGCTTGGCGGTTTTAAAACATTTATACTTTATCATTGAAACGTAATCGATAATCGCTTGATGGATAGATTATGTGTACGGTCGAAAGTAAACACCTTTTTGTTTCTGTTGCGAAACTCATCTTGTATAGTTCGGGTGTATATTATAAATTCGATCCACATAATCATTGTGGAAGTAGTTGAACATGTTGAACGTGTTTAATAAAAACTCAGAGTGTCCGTACTTGACCATGGTAAAATATATTGACCAAGCACTTTAGGTTGTGACGAAAATGCGCCTTCAAAATTCTTCATTACGTGAGCCGTATATAAAGTTACATAATTAAAAACATCATGTATAGTAATAATCTGATGAATAATATAAAAGCGTACGGGGCGGGGGAGGGGGCGGGTAGCATGATTTTGAAAATGGCAATGCATATTTGGGCAAAAAGCATCTAACATTCGAGCAAATCCATATCATTTTGGGGCTTAATGTATGATATTCACGCAAGCTCATGGGTATATTCGGGCGTGCTTACGTCATATAAGTTCGGAAAATCACACAATTTGTGCAAAATTATGTTTATTTGGACTCAAGTCTGGCTCTTTTTGGGTCAGCTTAATGGCGAGGACTTTTGTCTTCTTTTTCTTTGCTTGTTAGGTGTAAATTTGCAAGGATGGCATTTGGGCAAACGACCTAATTATGTCTTATTTGGGCAAAAGTCTTGCTCTCTTCGGGCAATCTTCTTTTTGGGTCAGCTTAAGGGCGAGGACTTTTTTCTTCTTTTTCTTTGCTTTTTATGTGAACATTTGAAAGGATGGTATTCGGGCAAACGACCTTAGCAATCCTGGCTACAGGGTCTGCTTTAAACACGCATTATTTATCACTGATTTGGAGAGCAGAAACGCAGGTGCACAGATAATACTGATTTATGACGCTGTTTGTCGTATAAAACTGATTAGTAATTGAGCTTATTAATTATTGATGACTGTACAGTATGAAATAATGAGAAATAAGTCACGCGTGGCAATAGAGGGATAACAGTAATGTGTATATATGAGTTGGACACTATGATAGTGTAATGTAATTATGAATAGGTGCAAATATCATGAATCATACGATAATCGTATAATTACATTTCTAATCCATCGGGTTATTGGTTAATTATCCGTCTTTGAGATCGAATAAAACACTTTCTGTCCAATAAGATAATGAGACACAATGGGTGATTTCAAGTATGGTGTTTGGGGTTGGTGTTAGTGTTTATTAAACACTAACACCGGCCTTAAGCGCCATATTTGAAATCCCCCAATGTCACTGTATACCATCCTAACACGAAGTCATCTCAAATATGGTGCCTAAGGCCGGTGTTGGTGTTTAATAAGCACTAACACCAACTCCAAACACCATACTTGAAATCACCCAATGTGTACATGAACAGCGGCGAGGAACGAAAATAATCCGGTTTATTAACGCTTGGTCTACACCTATTTGGTCTACTTCTTACATCTACATCTTGTGAAGAGGTGTTCTGGTGAAGAGAGACATGTTCTGCTCTAGTAGTCTATAGTAGTCAGATCTCCGCTCTTCGCGAGTCTTGGCCGCGTCTATCGGAGGGTTATACGATAAAGGGCGGTTCCCATGACGTAAATGATCATAATTGATTGAACGCGTCTGCAAAAACAAAATAACTAACTAACCACCTAAAACAAAATTGTCTATTATCCGATGCCTGAAAATAATGTCCATTTCCCCAACTCCAAACTTGACATTTATCCCCCAAATCTAGTCATAACCTATTATAATCCATATGCATCACCTTATAATTCTTAATCTTAATACTAAGCCTCTAAATTCAGATTTTGCCAGTAGAAAAATGAGAGAAGACCAAACGTCGAGTGTATAATAAACCATACAAGCGGCAGTGGCGTAGCTACGGGGAGCATGGGGGGGGGGGGGGGGGGCACGTGCCCCAAGTAACATTACCAAACAGTTAACATAATATATACATGAGAGAAAAATCCTTCATAACATAAAGAAATGTGCCACCCAATCACGCTACACAACTGGCAATCGACATGTACTGTGTACCGGATACAGGTAACATAATGTGGTCAGCGTGTAGGAAAAGTGATAAGTATCAAACAAGACGTGAGGACAAAACAAATGTCACAGCTAGTGGCGTTACACGCTCCTCGACATCGCAAACTAATTAATCAAAAATAATGGTAGGAGACCGAAAGAGGGAGTGAAAGTGAGTATGTTAGGTGGGACTTAGAGGGAGAAGGATAAGTGGGGTAAGATAGGGGGAGAGAAGGGCAATGTGGAAGGAGGGGGTGGAAGAGGGCTATTTGTGAGAGGGAGAGGGGACGGGGAGAGGGAGAAGGGGAAGTGATGTCGGATAAGGATTATAATAAAGTGGGAGCTAGAGGAGTGGGAGAGGTGGAGGGGAAGGGGAAGGGAAGGAGGAGGGGAAGGGACAATGACAAGGACATGCAGAGAAAGGGGAGGAGGGAGAGTGAGAGGAGGATAGGGTATAAGGGAGAGGGGAAGGGCTAGTGGAAGGGGAAAGGGAGAGGGTGTATGAGAAAGAGGAGGTGAGACAGAGCATCAGAGGTAGAGGAAGATATATTGAGAAAATTGGAGGTGTCAAGGAATGATCGTAATACTTTAGACAGTGGTGCCTGTTATATAGAGGGTGTATCTTGTGAATAATATTGAAGAGAAGACCTATATAATTCCTGTATAATTAGCTAGTAAATTCGTGATTAACAGTACATGGAGTGATGATACTGTTTGCAAATGAAACAGTACATCGACAATGCATTTCATATCAGTTGCTATCTGGCTCCAAGGAAGTGGCAAAGGGATGAGTGTAATTCAACGATAGTTCCTTTTGCGCTCTTGTTGTTGTTTTAACCCTTTGAGTGTCAAATTAAATGCAAATAATCCAGTTGTCCCAGTCATTGTGACATGTTTTCGTAAAGAACTTAATCCCCAATTAATCTTTATAATACAAAAAAAGGCTTACAGTCACTTCAACACTTATTTATTGCATATTGTGTGTAAAGCAAAGATCTAGTTCCATGAGTATTGTGATTAATAAAGTCGACCACTGCACTCAGACAGTTAAGTACAGCTTTCATGTAAAGGTGCTCCTATCTTGTTGGTGGACAAGAATGAGGAACATGAAACCTTTGTATGTATGTAGAGTTTAGTTTGATGCTAATTCTGAGAAATATATCAGGAGGGTAAATAATAAGTTTCATGTGTAGAGGTCGTGTACTTCGCGAACTTGGAAGACGGCAGACATTCAATGTTATGTATACTTTATACATTACTGTACTTAATGTGTTTGCATTTTATAAGTAGTGATAGATTGATAAAGATACTTTCCAAAGATATGAAGTGGAGGCGAACAATATCAGGCCCTGTGGGTGAACCTGAATTGGGTTAATAACTTGACGAGTTGATTTCCCGCCAAATCGCAAATCCGCCCGCGAAGGAAACGTTGGGCGGATGCCTTCAAATCAGCGCGGAATGAAGATGACGTTCGCAACACTCCGTCTTCATCAATGGCGTAGCTAATTTATAAGGTACCTTTGCCCCCCCCCCCCCCCCCTACCCACTAGATGATGTTTGTTGCCGTGTTTCTCATTCTATTGAGAAAATATTGATTTGTAAAAAGAAAATGCTTAACGTGAAACATATTCTTAATTTGTAACCATAATTTCCATTCTATTGATTGATAAGATAGATAAAGAAAACATGAAACATATTCTAACTTTGTTGGAACAGATTACACCCCTCGTAACAATAAATGCCCCTCCCCATCTCTGCAGACCCCCACACCTCCCCCAAGTGTTAGTTGGTGAACCCTGGCAACGCCAATTAAGACTAGCCGTCCATCCCAAAATCTTCACACCAGGTGTTCTGGTTCTGGTCTAGGCGTCAGTGCTCTGATCTTCGCACTAATCGACCCGGGTTCGAACCAAGGCTGCGTCTCTCGGATGGCGACGATAAAATTGATTGAACGATTATGTTTGAAGCAAGTAACCAACCAACCTCTTACCCTTAAAGGAAGTTGACTAGATTGTTTGCGCTTATCAGTGCTAGTTAGCGAAAATACCAGCAGTTTAGCCTTCTTTAACCATGTGTTCCTTTTCTTTAATAGGCTGCACTTTGGGGATGGTGTTTGGTCCTCTGCGACTAAAACACAATTGGATGTCCTACAAAAAATACAAAATAGGGCAGGAAGAATAATTTTAAAGATACATTTATTAGAACATAGATCTGTTCATGAAATACATGATATTCTTAATTGGAAGACATTGCAGATTCGTCAAACTAGACACATTCATTCGTTAATGTTTAAGATTTTACATAACATGGCACCGGTGTATTTATTAGAAAAGTTTACTTTTAGAGTAACTAGATATGGATTACGACATAAGGATAAATTGTCTCTCCCAAAACCAAACACAGAGAATTGTAGACGTACTTTCTTTTATCGTGGTAGCACACTGTATAATAACCTACCTGCGAATACCCGTAATCTGAATTCCTTAATTTCATTCAATAAAGAAATCAAAACGATTACATAATTATAGTAGCTTAGCAGATAGTGAGCCAAATAACCTTGTAATTATTCAATATATTTATATTTGTATATGTGCAATTATGTATATGTGTATAATTCTGTGCAATTATGGAATTATGCAGAATTTGTATGACCCGCTAGTAATAAATGGGGCTCGGGAGGTTGGGTTGGGAGTATGGGATGGGGGACTCAGAGTGACTTAAGGATGGGGGGGGGGGGGGGGGGTAGGGGGGGTAGGGGGTAGGGTAATGTAATTGAAAACAGAATGTGTGATTTTTTTTAACTCTGTATGTTTATATATGTATACAATCATTTTAATATGGTTCTTAAACGGGCTATCCTCCCGATAAAATTTTCTTATAATATGCAACATACTATTTATTATTTTATGACTCTGTAATTTGAATATTGTTAACATCTTTGTATATTGTTTTATGATGAATGTTATGACTTTTGTTGTATTTTTAATTCGGAAATAAAAACAAACAAACAAACAAACTTTACTTTCTGCATGTTCAGGCTGGTAGGATTTAAGTGTTTATCAATTCTTAAATCAATCCTTAAAAAGGCGCCGAATCAACTTGATTTTGGATAATAAATTTTGACTTATCGAATTATTTTGTAGATATACATACTTTATTCAATCGTAAACAAAATGGATGTGCAGAAAGAAGTAAATCATCTATTTAAGTGTTACAATTAATTGTATTTATAGTGGTTGGAACAGGGCAAATTCATTGAAACAGGCCATGCGTGCTATGCATCTGCACAGGGGGTTTGTCTGAATGCAATTTTTGCTGACATGAAATGTAAAACTAATTATTGCTCTTCAGCTGGGGGGAAAAGGGAAAGGTCATCTGCTCTATATACATGGAATGAAAAGTGAATCAAAATAACTGACAGAGAAATGTCTTCTGGCGGTCCTTGACATTAATCCTGTCTGTGGTAGTCTCAGTGGCGTAGCGTGGTCAGACTGATTGGGGTCGTATATACGAATTATTAGAGGCTCACTTTATGTATTTCTTGATTTTATGAAGGATTTTGCCTTTATGTATTTTTTTTAATGTTTGTATTACCGGTGGTCACTTGCCTGATTCATCCCTTGCCCCCCCCCCCCCCCCCCCCCTCCGGTAGCTACATAATCGGTCAAGCTATATCTTCTTAATTTATTTTGAACGTACTATATTTTGTAATGGCACTTATAACATACATTCGGGGTTAATTCGGACCCCTGGAAGGCACTAACCTCCCACACAGACTCACCCATATAATGTTGTATAACTCCTTCATTAGCTGTGTTCTAATTGAAATGATAACTGACAGCGTCGAGAACGAACTCAGTGTAATCATGGACCGTAGTAGGGTCCATGGTATAATATGCGAGGACACAGTGCATAATTATGGCGTAGCGTGGTCGGTCCATCGATTATCGATGGGTCGGACTGATCGCGGGGCACTGGAATTATTTGCTGCACACTCTCTGTCTTTCTTTATTTTTAAGAAATTTCCCATTTTGTTATTGTTTTTTCGGTCAAATAATTAGGGTTAATTGCCCCGTGACCCACCGCCCCCCCCCCCCCCCCCCCTCCCCCACCCCCTTCGTAGCTATGTCACTATAATTGTATGTATACAGAGTCCCCCCTTGTATGCTGAGCCCCGCATCATTACCCACCATCTGGTCCCCTCGACAATCTTTTATTAAACATTTTGAGCACTGGTCTTGCTTGGTTAGTGTGTCGTACACACACATACATACAAACACCATGACCTGTGTAATGATAATGTCAAATCCGCAAGAGACATTATGTATAATTTTCAAGGAATGTATACGCAAACTATATTCTATAATCATGATAATTATAATCTGGAAGATAGTGATAACATGGTTTTATTTAAAAGAAGAATACAGCTTAAAGTCATACATTATACATTATACATTATTCAGTTTTTGCTTCAATTTATTTTGGACTAAATGCTCACGCATGTACAGGCGACTGCCTGACTAGGCACTTTATATTCCCTTATCGAAATGGCGGGTGTGAGTTTTTTTTTAGCATTTTCCACTGTTCTTAAATTAACTTTAAACTATATGACAATCATTTATTTTCAATGGGGTATACAATCGCGTACAATATAGTTTTTTTTCCGCTCAATTTCGCGATTGTGTCAGTCAAATTGATAATAGGAGCAAACGAATTCGCGCGATTTGCAATCGCCGTGTCAAAGCAGTATTCGAATTCGTAAATAGTCGTTCAAAATCACGTCGGAGCAAGTGAATTTGCACAAAGAGCATACCTTTTCATTAAGGGTCATTCAAATTGGCACGTAGTTTACGCTTCTTCGGTCATTCGAATTCGTGAAAGGGCACGACGCGTTAATTTGTATGCACCAAGTTGACATTTGGCTGCACATTCGCGAATTCGAGTGCCCATAAATGAACTCATGTGTCTATTCACGAAAGCTTATGCGTATGCATGAATTCGCTTGCACTTATTCAGAATTTGAAAGACCGATACCAACGATTACGCGGCAATGCGTGAATTTGAATGACCCTTAATGAATTCGGTTGAAAAAAAGTATCAAATTGAGCGGGAAAACCTATATTAGCCTGCTAATTAGATGTATTTTGTTTAGTTATCTATCGTTCCAAACCATTACACATATATTATACATTTTCTCTGATTTCGAACCTTTTTAAAAGGTCATTTTATATCATGGACAGAAGTGTATTCGTCTGTTTATTAGCGTAATAAATAGTACGTATCAACCCCATCATCCCTATAATCATCACGGCAGAAATTAAATCACGATAATATAATTCTAGCGAAAATTAACGTACACTCCTTTTCTCTTTCCTTTTATTTCTCTCACTTTCTTTTTCTGTTTTATCTCTCTCTCTCTCCCTCTCTTTATTTATCTGTTTCTTTCAACGTCCCTATCAATATTCGTGTATATATTTATCTTATTCCACGTCTGTATATTCCTCTATCTCTCTATCTCTTTACTCGGCTATGTATTATGCATCTGCCCTTTACAAGTGATTAGTTGGTCCTGAATTTCTTTTAAGAAATACCCCTCTCTATATTATCTATCTCTATAGTTAGCAATCTTTCTACCTATTTTCTCCCTCTGACGCATTCTTAAGTTATTTCTTTATCCTTCTATATATAATATTGTTTATAATTTTATTCTGCCCTTAAAATAGAGTAGGTGGCTGTGATCGGTCCACCCCCTTCCCTTCCTCCCTTAATGTCTCCGTCATCCTCTCTTCTTTCTCTATCTCTTTATTTTTATATTTTCTCTCTCTCCATCTATTGATTTCTTTCTCTATCATTCTCTCACTGTATTTCTCGTACTTCCTCTATCTATATCCCCCTCTCTCTCTTCTTTCTTTATCTATCTCTCACCATGCTCACTCTATTCATGTCTTTCTCTCAGTTTCTCTTCTTTACTTTCTCTATATCTCTCACTCATTCTATTAATTTTCTTATCTATTTCCCTCTCTCTCTCTTCGTTTCCTTTTCTCTCTCTCACCATGCTCACTCTATTCATGTCTTTCTCTCAGTTTCTCTTCATGACTTTCTCTATCTCTCATGTACTCACTCTATTAATTTTCTTATCCATCTCCCCCTCTCTGTCCTCATTTCTGTCTCTATCCGTCTCGCCCTTAACCATGTTAACTCTTCCGTGTTCTAAATGTATCCCCTTTATAATACTTTGCAAGAGATTTTGCGGTTCTTGATTTCATGTCATTTTTCTCTTGTCAGATGTGGTTGGTTTCGGTCTGAGTATATCAAGTTTTCGAATTCGACCATCGTCAGCGCGTAACGTCAACTTGATTAGTGGCGTATGGATGGGGGGCGGGGGGGGGCACGGGGGCACGTGGTCCCAATATTTCCCCCCCCCCCCCCCAAACAAAAAAAACAGCAAAAAAGAACAGCAAAAAAAGAGAAGAAAACAAAGGTGTAAATCACTTTTAAAAGCAACACATCATTTCTACCCCACCCACAAATGATTTGTGCACCCCCCCCCCCCCCCCCCCATCGCCCGGCGACACTACCATCACGCCACTAAATTTGATAAATCATGGTGTCCTTATCATGTTTTCGTTTTCTAAATGTCTTCATGAGCATGATCTTCACGTGCCTCCAGGGTATATTCGAAGAGTCCATCCTGTTTTTGTACAAGAAAACATGATTTGATACAGACTGCAGTGTATAGCAAAATAAAATGTACATTATAAACACGAAGATATATCGCCTACCTGGAAAATATGATGAGGACAAACAACATCCAAGACATTTTTTTTCTTCTTTTTTTCAAATTTAGTTTCTTTATGAAATAGTCCAATTTTACATCCACCATATCAAAGCCTGTTAACACCACGGTCGTCACCACTACATCATCGACAAGAACAGCCACAGAAGCAACAGCAACATCAAAGGCGACAACGGCAATGACAACGGAGAAAAGAATAGCATTACATTTCAATATAGAATATACTTTTCTTTCTGTCTAAATATGACTTGACACCCACTTACTCATTACGCTTTACTTACTATAATTATCGTCATCATCATCAACAACATCAACTACATCAGCAGCAACAATTAATACACCAACATAAACAACATTATAGCGAATAAATTATTATAATTTATTCGCTATAATACTACAAGTGACATAAAGATACAACAGCAACAACACGAGAACAATATATACATAGATATCAACGAAACAGCAGAAAAACTATTTTTTAAACAGCAACAGTACTGCAACAAAATGAAAATAACAACAACAGCAACAACAACAACATCAACAACAACAACATCATCATCAACATCCATGACATCAACAATGTTTAGCAGAGTAAATGCCAGCAAACACGTTGTTGCCATTCCCTATATATATCGCATGTCTTTTAATATATATACATGTTGCGTAGGTCCTCATGATAATCTGCGTTCGTAAATTAAACAAGCTATATCACCCTGCACCAAGTCAAATTACTTATCCTTTACTTGATTAATATGCGCCTTCCAAGGTCCCGCGAATATCAGTATCCTTATTAACTCTTTACTGGCCGTATAAAATGTATCCCCTACAGTATATGCTAAGTATACCATTATTATTGTTTTCTTATTACGTGCATCTGTTGATTAGTAATCGTGGAAACAAAATAATGTGGTGTACCATATCATTATTGTTTTATATCAATCATTACTGTAAAGTTTGACACGGTTTCGTCTACATTAGATATGAACATAGCCGGTGTGGCAGGGATAATTGTCCAGGTGTCCAGGACAAATTAAAACAAGGGATATCTGTCAAAATCACTCCATCAATGTGTGTTTTGTGTGTGTGTCACGTGTAAAAGCAATGTTTTGTGGCATATCAGTTCAATTTATATTTATTCAAGTTCATTTTATTGAATAAACACACAAAAGCGGTCATGATGTATGAGTGACGTCAAACGCGTTGTGTGACGTCATGAATGAGTTAAGTGTACATATTGAGTAAATTACTGTTCGTTTGATGTCCGTATGCATGTGTGTATGTCTGTATGTTTGTGCTGGGAGTGTGTATGTGTGTCTCCGTCTGTATGAAGGCTCGACAACGGACAAAATCAGGATTTAAAATTTGTCCGAATGACGTCACTGCCAATTATCCCTGGGCGGACACTTATCCCTGTCACACCGGCCTCTGCACATGTCAGCTGCACGATCATACCAACAAATGCGTATCTGAACTAAAGCCAGACATGCGTATTTAAAGGGATCTATTAACATTGTCTAAATCCTCTAAACTTACTTGTAACTCGAGCGGATATCTCATGCCTTGATGTTTTCGTATTAAGAAAAGGAGCATGGGATAATGTCTCGGTTTTTCGAATTTCCCTTTCGTTAAAACGATATTTACGGTTGAAGTGTTTGGATTTTGAACTATCCACTGGATTGTCATAACCGTGTTCAAAGTCAGTGCAATGAGTAAGTGAATATCTCTTTGCATTTCGCTCATTAATCGGTCATATCACATCCATTTAACGTGAAACGTTCACACATTAATCAGTGGACATATCAGATCACAGCAATACACATTATATAAACCATACATCACTTTTTGCACATGTCAACAAAGATACTATATCCCTTTAAAGCATGTTGTATATATCTCCTTAGTTTCTTTAGTTTTTAAGTGAACGGCTACCGGTTACAATAATATCTGCCTATATCTTTGTTTTTAACATATATACATGTATACCATACTACTGGTGGAAGTTTATGAAATTAACAATTTTACATTCATTTTCCGCACCAGAACTATTAGCAATGAGTGTTTTCGACGGAAATGTTTTTAAACAAACCATACAAAAAACAAATATCTTCCAATTTTCAGCTAAGTAATCGCCAGAAATCAGGAAACACCTGTTTAATCCAAGGTTAGTGATGTTTATGGCCCGGTCAGATATCAACGGATAGCGGAAACGTATGCCCAACGAATAGACAATTTGCGAAATGAAATTATCCGGCGATGAAAGACGTCTCCATTGCTTCATGTACAAAACATAGAACAACGTACATCACCGGACAAGGAACGGACAAGAAACGTATAGAACGGATGGAAAATTTAGCTCTCCGTTTGACATCCGTTTGCGCAATCCGTTGATATGTGACCGGGCTATAAAGCCAGACATGCGTATTTAAAGGGATCTATATTAAAATTGTCTAAATCCTCTAAACTTACTTGTAACTCTAGCGAATATCTCATGCCTTGATGTTTTCGTATATTAAGAAAAGGAGCAATGGGATATGTCTCGGTTTTTCGAATTTCTCTTTCATTAAAACGATATTTACGGTTGAAGTGTTTGGATTTTGAACTATCCACTGGATTGTCATAACCGTGTTCAAAGTCAGTGCAATGAGTAAGTGAATATCTCCTTGCATTTCGCTCATTACTCGGTCATATAACATCCATTTAACGTGAAATGTTCACACATTAATCAGTGGACATATCAGATCACAGCAATACACATTATATAAACCATTCATCACTTTTTGCACATGTCAACAAAGCTACTGTATCCCTTTAAAGCATGTTGTATATATCTCCTTATTTTTTTTTTTTTTTAAGTGAACGGCTTCCGGTTACAATAATATCTGCCTAAATCTTTGTTTTTAACATATACATGTATACCATACTACTGGTGGAAGTTTATGAAATGAACAATTTTACATTCATTTTCCGCACCAGAACTATTAGTAATGAGTGTTTTCGACGGAAATGTTTTTAAACAAACCATACAAAAAAATAACTTCCAATTTTCAGCTAAGTAATCGCCAGAAATCAGAAAACACCTGTTTTAATCCAAGGTTAGTGATGTTTACATTAAAAATATTGACCATATAGATCCACAGACCAAGAGAAAGAGAGATACAAAATATTGCATTTCGGCAAAGAAAAACTAGACCATGACATTTTGAACCATCAATAATCAATTGATTGTTTGTATTTCAAAAAGGACCGCCTAAAGATGCACTTAATCCCCTTTTATCTCACGCTGGTACTTGCGTTGACATGAAGAGTCAATCAAGTCGGGGGTAATGGGGGTGGTGGAGGGGGGTCCAATCCGGGGGTGACTGCATGAAGTTTATTATTCTTTATGTTAGCCATTCAATCCCCTTTCCCCCACGCTGTACTTCCGTGGACATAAAGAGTCAATCAAGACGGGGGTGGGGGTGGGGGGGGGGGGGGGTTAAGAGGAGGAGAGGAGGTGGGGTGGGGTGGAAGGTGAGGGTGTTTAATCCGGGGGTGACTGCAATCTGTTATTCATTATTTTAAGCCATTTAATCCCTTTAATCCCACGCGGTACGTCCATGGATATGGAGAGTCAATCAAGTCGGGGGGTAAGAGGATGGTGGGATGGGGGTGGAGGTTGGGGGTGTTCAATAGGGGGTAACTGCAGGGGGGGGGGGGGGGGTGAGGGGATGTCCAATGCAGGGGGTGACTGCAGTCTGTTTTTCTTTATTTTAGCCATTAATTTTAATCCCCTTTCCCCCACGCGATACTTCCGTGGACATGAAGAGTCAATCTAGGCCGGGGGAGGGGGTTGGGGCAATTAAGGGGGGGGGGGGGGGGGGGGGTCCCATCCCATGAGGGGGTGACTGTATTAGTCTGTTAACAAATTTCCCCCTAGTCTGTTATTCTGTTGTATTCTCTCTCTATAGGGGGACAATGTAGGGAATGGATCATCGGAAGGGGAAGGGTGTGTTGTCACGGTCCAGGGACTGTGGCGTAGCATGGTCAGACTGATTTGGGGCGGGGGGGGGGGGCACAACTTATGTATTTTTTGTGGGGTTTTTCCAACAAAATTTCCCCTTATGTTAGTTATTGCTTCGTCCAAATTATTTGGGGGAACAGGCCCCCGTGCCTCCTCCCGGGGGGATTACCATGCGGGGGTGACTTCATGCATATATGATCTGTGCCAAATATGAAAAAATGGTGTTATGTAATTAATTTGTCTCTCTCTACAGGAGGACAAAGTGGCGGCACGTATGAAAGCATGGGTAAAGTTCAGCCCCCCCCCCCCCCCCCTGTATCACCTTCACTAGTTACGATGCTGCAACTCGTGGCGCAAAGATGGAAAGAAAGAAAAAAAAACGTCTACAAATCTCTTACAAAAGTGACATTTAAATCTCAATCTTATGACCTCGTTTGTCCTCATCCACGTCAGTTGGGTACCAATTAATCAAGAAGATTGCTTGGCTGTGCCAAGTAGTGCACATCTCAAATAGATCGTGTGATTTTGGGTAAGAAAAGTATGAAATTGGCCGAAAAAACCTATAATAATGATGAAGGGTGATTGAAAATATTCGCAACCATATGGTACGTGCATTATAATTTAGATCACAATTTCTAATTAATTTGTTGTACGTCAAGAACCTGGATTTGATATCTTGTTTTTAACCCACTCGCTATACGGGAACTGCATGCATGGTATGGTGTAAAGTGAAATTTCAGACTTCAATCATAATTATATCGACACATCTGAAGATTCTTGTAAACAGAATGACTGTGAAAGTTTGATAGAAAAAATAACACTGTTTACCAAGTGTGAAAAGGTGGAAAGTGATGTCAGACTTTATCCCATGCTTCCCACTGATATTGGGTGGAATTCACAAAGGAGGTTTGTAGGAGGTTTGTACAAACCATGGTTTGACGATGGTCTACATCTATGGAATGCTGCTCGTATACAAGTAAATTGTACATCCACATTGTTAACAAGGAGTTTACATTCCTTCTCCATCAGTTTACAAATGGCATTCCATAGATGTAACCATCGTCAAACCATGGTTTGTACAAACCTCCTACAAACCTCCTTTGTGAATTCCACCCATTGTCTACAATCGAAAAGCGTGCCGGAACGCTTTTCAATTCGATCCTAAGTTTCATAAATATGTTTAAGAGGACATTCTACAAATCAAATGTCATAATACGTGTGGTTTGCGGTTGCACCATGTGAGATGGGTGGATTGGTGAGTCCTGAAAAGGACTACGGTAGTCCTAGAAAGGACTGTTGGTAGTCCTAGAAAGGACTGTTGGTGTAGTCCTGAAAAAGGACTGTTGGTGTAGTCCTGAAAAGGACTGTTGGTATTCTTTCTAGGAGAGTCCTAAAAAGAACTGTTGGTAGTCCTAGAAAGGACTGTTGGTAGTCCTAGAAAGGACTGTTGGGATAGTCCTGAAAAGGAATGTTGGTATTCTTTCAAATCAAATGTCATTTCATTCTTCTTTTACCATTCGCCAGACAACAAGGTATACAAGAGAAATGTGGACTGGAGGCTCCGAGTGATTTTGATTGAATTTAACAAAGTTATTTGATCTCTTTAACATAAGGCGGAAAATGGATCACTTCAACATAAGGCGGGAAACATACAAATCTTGGTTATTGAGAATGATCGTAAGTGACTTGAAGGTCGTATGCATTTCCACTGGATCATCCTTCTTGAGTGAATATGCTATCACCATAATTTCCATCTTTAATCTTAACAAAGTTAATGGATCGCTTTAACAAACGAAAACAAAATCTTGGTTATTGAATATGATCCTGGATGACTTGAAGGTTGTATTTATTCTCCACTGGATCATTCTTCTTGAGTGAATATGCCACCACCTTAATTTTCATCTTTAATATTAACACAGTTAATGGATCACTTTTACATAAGTCGCAAAAAAAAACCTCTCTAGGTTATTGAATATGATCCTGGATTACTTGAAGGTTGTATTTATTCTCCACTGAGAGTATTCTTTTTGAGTAAATATGTCATCATCCTAATTGTCATCATTCTTCATCTTCATCCTGCAAACGTTCAATCGATTTTCCATGCTTTGGTTGGAATGATTACGTTTCCAAATTTACAAAAAAAGAAAACATTAGTTAAAGTGTCATCATCTAATTCCCATCATATAAAAGATTTGTATAATTATCATAATAACTATCATTACAAAATTCATAAACATTGACAAACGTAAGTTAATGAGCCATTAACCTAATTCCCACTAGACAAACGCACAGTCGCGGCAAAATTAGTACTTCGTGTTTCTAAAGAATGTTCTATAAATGGGGGAAACCCCGTAACTAAATCGTTTTTCCATACTTTGTTTTGAATCATTACGATTCCAAAAGCAGAAGAATGATTTGATTGAAAAGAAAGAAGCTTTAGTTAAAGTGTCATTACCCTCAAATCCATCATGAGGTTTTTAAAATGATAATCATAATAATTATGATTGTCTTCATTGAAAAAACAAAAACATTATTGTCATTATTGGTAATTTCAGTCATATAGTTTATATTACAAGCACACGTACGAGCAAGCAAAATTAGTATATTTTTATTAGTGTTTCTGAGGAATGCAATTAATCTATGAAAACAAAAACACGTAGGTAATCATGCAGCATGTTATACATATCATAATGGTAGAAATCCGGTCCGTTATGAATTCGATGTTCGTTAATGTTTAATCACTATGAAAAATGACAAACACAATATTTCAACAAATCAGTTTTCCCTGGAAATGTATACAGAATTCAATTCTCAAGTATACAGAACTGATACAATCAATGTTTTGGATGCCGATGTAACTTTAAATGCTGTCAACCAGACAAACGAATAATTACAAATAATTGTGTATTGTTAGAAAATGAATCGGATAGAAGTGGGCTTCTCATGACAGTAATATAGGTATTAGACCTATTCATATCACTTCCATCATGTTCATACAGTGTATATATTTTGTTGAGATTTCTAACGATAATAACGGAGAGATATGAATTTTTTACAATATTCCTTTTTTGCTAATTTCAGAATAGTGTACAAACACCTTTTGATGCCGAATGTTATAGTTGTTATAATATCTCTCGGAAATTTATACTAGGAGCGAACGCACACCCTCATCTCTCCCCCTCCTCTCCCCCGCGCATGGCGGGCAACAGTCCCATGTCTGACTAACTATTAGATGACCGAGTACATCACCCTTTTTTTGCTAATACCAGAATAGTGGTGTATACAAACACTTTTTGATGTCGAGCGAAACCGTCGGGCTTTGGCCTAACTTTGTCATCCTTGTTATATATCTCGGAAATTCATACTAGGAGCGAACGCACACCCTCATCTCTCCCCTTCCTCTCGCCAGTGCATGGCGGGCCTCGCCAGTGCATGGCGGGCAGCAGTCCCCAGATCTGAGCAGTCCCATGTCTGACTAACGATTCGATGACCGAGTACCTCATCAGAAAGACACTGCCCTTCCACTCCTGTCACGGAAGCGCAATCATGTTCACACGATTGTGAGCGATGGGGTATAACGAGCCAGCCCTCATCAACTATTCATCAAAGATCAAAGTATACATTATGAGAGAGTGGTTTACGTGTTTAAGCGCAATGTATTGTGGATTATAATTATATTTCCAAATCCATGTTATGCAATGGTGCATGTGTGTCAAGAAGCGACTAGATTATTATACTAGATTTACCTTCATCATAAAAGCTCAGCATGTTCACGGGGAGTAATACATATCCAAGCAGCTAGAATTAGATGCAACAGGGAGTGTATTAAAAGGAAAGTAGGTGGAATGAACAATTAACTCAAAGTAAGTAAATATGAGGTATAATTTGAAAGAGTTACATTTATTCGACTTAGTCTTCATTATAAATGCTCGAAATCGTTCGAGAGAAAGTACCACAATTTGAGGGCAGTTTCCAAACTGACCGGTAATATTGCCTCGAATTGTGTACTAACATCCATTTCGTGTGACCTTGACAGGAAGGGGTGAGCATCATTGCCTCTGATGAACCTTCAACATAAATGCCTGTGATTGCGTTTATTTTCTAATTTAAACAGGAAAATCATTATAATGACCATGACGGCATGAGTTTGTTAGAAGTAAACATGTAAATAACATACTGGACAGTCCAGTGAACTATATATATTGCTAGTGGCGTAGCGTGGGGGGGGGGGGGGGGGGCACGGGGGCAGGCGGCCCCCCCCCCCCCCCCCCTCTCCCAAACACCAATAATTTGACACCCAAAACAATAAAAAAGCGAGTATACATTCATAATAATTTCAGAAATACAAAAGGCGTTCCCGCAAATCAGTCGGTCCCTGTGGCGTAGCTAGGATTTTTCAAGTGGGGGGAGGGGGGGGGGGGGGGGGGTGACCAGGGGCTTTTGGTTTTCATTAGGGAGCACATGTTTTCACCTGAGAATCATGAATTGTACCTCATAAATTACCTAATTTTGCAAGAAAATTTTGGTTAAACCGAGAGGATTACAATCATGCTCATGTCC